>JAHZND010001193.1:0-15787 GCA_027744115.1 Acrocyrtus sp. NNG-2020
TATATTTTTTTCTATACTGATGGGGTTCATATGCAACCACTTGCTACCTGTTTCCGTTAATTAAACTATGCAATATTATGAATTTTCGTTGAGATTATGGTAAAAAAAATTGTTTTAAAAATAAAATGAGTAGAAGAAAGATTATGTTTTTGCAGGGAGAAGTGTGGCTAGCTAAAAATATGTGCGGCTCTCGTGCTTTTTAGCGTCATTGACGGAGATGCTTTCCCCTTTTCCACTGCAGTCGAGTGAGAGGTCGTTTACTCGTCATGGTAGAGTCATGATAATTTTCAGTGCATAACATTATCCTTTTCCCTTCATGTATGCCGCGCACTGCACACACATACTAGCAGCTACCCTGCCATATCAGAATCACAAGTCAGTATTGATTTTACAATTAACAAGCCTCCGGATGAAAGTGCTTAATATATAGTTAGATGAGTGTTTTGCTTGTATCAGGGAGAGAGAGAGAGCAGAGCTGCATTTGCATGCTTTTCCGTACAAGGATGAAATGACTTTTCAGAAACATTTCCTCGGAAAATTCCTCTTCTTCTTCTTGTGTGAGCTGGAAAGCTCCCTCGCAAAAACATTTTCATTTAAGTTAAGCCACCCCATTTTCTTTCCTCCTCCTTATTTAAGGCTAGAAGCCAAAAAAAGAAGCAATTTAATGCAGTTGTAGGAAAACGCCAGCTCCAGCCAAACTGAAAATTTCCCAGCTTTCAAAATTCCACAACCAACAATTTTCAAATAATCGGATTGAATTTTAGCTCAGAGAGAGATCGTTACGATTAGTGCTGGCTTCTCTCTTTCTCCGTTTTGTTGTTAAGCCTCAGCAGCAGAACCCTTTTTCCTTTTTTTAATTCCGATTGTAACAGTAATCTTCACCCTTTCCCGACTCCAAGTCATTACCAACCCACACTTCATCTTCACCCATTCAATTCTATTCAGGAGGTAGTGCAATATGGCAATAGCAAAATGCAGACGTTTCCCCTTTTTTTCATCCAAGTGAAAAACGATTACATTTTTTTTCGAATGGGATCATGATCGCAAACTTCCTTGTGTTGATTTCAGCTTTCACTGCACTCTCGTGTCTTGGGCTGTCATCCAATTGATTGATGACCAAATGACGAAAAAAAAGTGGCAACTTCTTTTTTTTCTACATAGTAGTAAAGCAGCCGATTTTTTTTCTATTCTCCAGTCCCTAATGTAATCTTGATTCCAGTAGAGTAAGTTCATGTAGTGCAGTAAAAGAAAGAAAATTGAAGACGAAGCGAAACAGGAAGAGAGTCATCATCATATCCACATAATAAAAAATGTTTATGTATGCGCATATATGAATGTAACTACTGTCACGTCACAAGGGTGTCGTTACTCGTTACATTTGACAGGAAAAGTGCAGGCCTGTACACAAGAGAAAATGGAGAGTAAACACATTCCGAAAAAAGAAATTGGGAATTGCTCTAAAAAATAAATTTATGCATGCATCCCGCATAATGGCATATAGGTAAGTGAGTGAAAAAAAACTATACATAAGAAATAAACTTGATTGCTGTTGGGGGAGCTGTCTTGACGCAAAAGAGTAAAATGGAGCTGGGATCTTTTTCTCATAAGGGGACAGCGCAAAAAAAAATATAACGGAGGAGTAGCAGTAACAGCAAAACAGCAGCAGCCATTCACTATTATTATAATATATGCACATGAGACGGAGTGGAAAGCGACAAAAAATATATATAAAAAGCGGGAGAAAGATGATACCCATCTTCTATCTTATCTCTTGGCTTTTTTTTCGGAGAATCGCTAGTTCAAAATGATAATTCCATTTTTGTTAGGATATGATGTTGTGCTCTATTGTAAATGATGTTTTTAAAAAAGCTTAGGGTTCTTTTTTTTGCTGAAAATGGCACTGGTGCAGTAGCGGAAAAGTCCAATTTCCCTATTATAATGCTGCGTCTTTCCTTGAATGAATTGAATGGCATGAATGCGACAACGACAACGTCCCTAAGTAGAGGATGTGTAGCGAGTAGCGAGAGCATGACTATTTTCAATGAATAAAAAAGCTGCATTAGATTAAACCCGGGTTTCGGTTTTTTTCATAAGGAAAAAAGCTCTTTTTTGATCTAATGGTGTAATGTCCCATTCTTGTCAGTATTGTTGGGGTGAATGTGTACTAAAAGCCATTATTGTCATTTTTTTTTGAAGCCGATGCTGATGCAAAAAAGCTCTTTTTTGATCTAATGGTGTAATGTCCCATTCTTGTCAGTATTGTTGGGGTGAATGTGTACTAAAAGCCATTATTGTCATTTTTTTTTGAAGCTGATGCTGATGCTGCTTCCCGCTGCAGCATACACAACACCGAAAATTCTTCACTGACTGAGATTACTTTGAAAAAAAAATGAGGAGTGAGCCTTCCTTGCCACACGAACCAATTTCATGGATGGTCAATAGGGAAAGAAAATTTCCTCTTTTTTGGGGCCGACCTGTTCTGGCAGTCTAATAGAAATAATCAGACTATGTACAGGCGGCGCACGTAGCACAATACTTTTTTTTGGACCAGGTTGGTGACATTAGTGGCGGAATATCTTTTTTTCCCTCTAGTCTGTTAGTTACCTTAGTGGAAGTGACCTCAGTCATGCAGAACGAAGCCAGAATTTGAGATAATTTTTTTTGTCTTTTGTCCCCTTTCTCACAGGGAAATTTTCCCCCCTACACTACCAATATCTAAAAAGCTGGGACAGCATAAGGCAGTGTAATAACGCAAGCAAGTGTCAACAAGACCGTTTTTCCCATTTCGTAATTTTCAAGGAGAAAGCTCCATCCAGGATCATTTTAATGACCTTATTGTGTGACGGTGAATGGTGGGAGACGACGTGCAATGGAGTGTCATTTCAGAATGACCCGTGTCGTCCTCATTCTCATCATCCCCTTCTCTCCCTCTCATAAAAAAAGCGGTATGACTCCTTTCCAATTTCAAGTAAGCTCCATCCCAGTCACAAAATATGTGTATCCGTTCCTCCCGCTGATATTTCATTTCTCTCCTCCACCTACACCGAAACCACCTACGTCTAAAAACCTCCGTAACAACTCAATTTCCCTCTCGCAATAATTATTACTCTTCTTATGAAGACACATCACATCCCTTTCAAAAAAGAATATTTCTTTCAGCTCCAGAAATTTTTTTTTCGTTTCTCTTCTTTCGGTCACGGAGACAATCCGTCTGATCATGTGATGGCGGTGTGTGTGTGTGATGTGAATTGTTTGATGTCTGAAAGTTTTAGCTCATGTCGCTCTTTTTTTTCCTTCTCCAGCAGAACACCAACACCACCACCACCACCACTAGTCCTGCTGAGCGTGCACTTTTTATCACGATCGTCATCACTGTGCCATGCCACCAAACACAAAAACTGCGACTTGCCACTACTAGCATGCCATAATCAAAAAAGCTAAGGCGACTTTACGACGACAACCAAGACGAAATAAAGTCCTTCTCTCTCCTTTCATGTTCATGTTTCCCAAAAAAAAAGTGTAGGCAAAAAGGAAGATGATAGAGTTTCTCTTTTGCCTCTTGCTCAATTTCCTTAGCTCAGCAGGAAATCTCAGCAGCTAACAGCAAGTAGCAAAGTGAGCTCCTGTCATCATCTTTTTCTCACTACCCTTTTTTCCCGCACTCCTTTTCTCATATGATAGACCCGAATACGAAATAGAAATGAAACGATACTAAAAAATATTAGAGCCAAGAGCGACCCTGATACTGATAAAAAAAGTTTTTTAAGGGGAATATATATATTTTTTGCGTTTTCCCCCTTAACTTATTGCACTCCTACTTTTTTTTCTCCAGTACTGGGACTTGGGAGTGATGAAGATGTGGCAGTATCAGCGGTAAGGTTGCGGAGGATAACCCTTTCCGCTAAAGAAGAATCTCGCCCAATAACAATCAGACTGACTTGGGGAAAAATGACCTGTCATTAGATCAGGTTCAATTTACTTGGGAGCTGCACTCATACTCAAGCTCTTTTTTCCTTCCCACATTTTTTCCAGGGATTACTGGTTCGAGATAAAAAATATATAGCTACATATGTACCTATGTATATACTTGAGACTTTAATAAGGACATCGAGTAATGAGTTATATTATAGGGAAGAACTCATTACAATTTTTTTTGTCTCTATTGTACTCATTCAGGATTCATATCAATTTCTGGAATCATGTTATTATCCCGGAAAATAATGCGCTTTCTTAGAAGAAAGTTGATTCAATCAGGATAAGCTACAGGCTAGGCTAAAGACATTGCAATGAATTGATTCAATTCGTTGAGAGAGACATGAGTCATTCTCCATTCCGTCCTCATATTACAATTCCGAAGCGTTTTGGCCTGGCCTTTTCCACCGAAAAATATAAAGGAAGTCGTGACGGAGCCAGAGCCAGGAATGAACACGGAGGAAAAAGTTATTATAGGAGGACAACTTGAAAAATATACATAAGAAAAAAAACGTAGCTGGAAAATTGAGGTTGGCTCTGCCTGCACTCTTCTGTGCACTCGCTTTGGCTTGGCTCCTTCCAGAAAATGTATTTTTTTAGTTGGATGTTGCGTTGTCAAATCAGAAAAGATATTTTTAATGGAACAAGTTTTATCAGAAATCCTCCTTCGCTCCAGCCGCCGAGTCCCTCACTATCAACATTGTCATCATCATCATCCTATGGAAGTCGTCGTAACTCTCATAAGAATCGAACAAGACAGAGAGAGAGAGAGAGAGAGAGAGAGGGAAATAGGACGAGGGAAAAGGAATAATAAAAAAGGAACTTTCTCCGCTTTTGCTAGTTTCTCTTCTCTTTTTTTTCCTCCAGTTCCTGCTCCTTCGTCGAATACTTTATTATTACAAAGCTTTTTAGAAAATAAGTAGAAAAGTTGTACAAGGAAAAAAAAGAGGGAAGCGAGGGAAAAAGATGTGTGATATCTTCTGTGTTCCATTTAAGTTTTTTTTTCGTGTCTCCCCTTTTCCTCCTCATCTCATTTTTAGCTAGTTACTTAAGTTTTTTTTCTCTACAGAGAGAGCCGGGAGTGAAAGAGTGACAGCACTCATTTTTCACTGGTCCACACAACAACAGACAAAAAAAGAGAGCAAAATGAAAGCCGGCGGCAGGAGCATCAGCGGAACACGAAGTCCTTCCCATAAGCATGGAACGCCCGAATACCCACTTTTCTTCAGAGTGCATGAAAGGATCCAGTGCAGAACGCTCGGTAACAGTTTCAAGTTCACTTTTTTACTGATAATAATAGCTTTGTTGCTGATGATGAGCTTTTTTTTTCTCGGATGAAAATTGGACGAAGAAAATAGAGGATGTGGATGGAAGAGAGAGAGAGTGGAAGGAGCGAGAGAGTAAATGGATAGATGGATGAATGGGAAAGAAAAGAAGATGAGATGAGATAGAAAGAGAGGCAATGAATCAACTTGTCACACCAAATGCATATACACGACTCCACGACAGATCCCAAATGTCCCCAGTGACCAAAAACGACAACGAGCAGGAGCAGAGCTAAAAAAAAGCTAGATATACGCGAGGAGGGACTGTCAGAGTAGGAAAAGGAACGTATTTTTTACATATTGCCTTATACAGAATTCATGACCGTTTCCATTTTCATTTTGGCTTTATATGGACGAAAAAAATGTGTACAATACCATATCAAATCATCACGAAAAATTGCGCTTTTATTTAAAAAAAAAAGAAATGAAAAGTTTTTTTCTTTTTTTTTTAAATAAGTACATTTTCATCCACTTTTGTCTTCTTCTATTATAAATATTTTTTTTGCTCTGGATGAGGTAGGTTATTCATTGAGCTGATATCCACACATAAGGTAGTAAGAGTGAGGAAAAAAATTTCTTCCATTTTTGTGAAAAAGCAAAATATAAAACCTTTTTTATAAGTACCGTATTCCGTGTAGGATTTCATTTGTCACTTACGTTTCGCGACAAAAGACAAGGAGGGAAGGAGATAGCGAAAAAAATTAGATTTATGTTTTCTGTGACCACTGCAGAAGAAATGTCTTAGCGCTGGGACTCCACTGCTACCACCCTCATCCTATAAATATGTGTTTATGATGAAGAGGGAAAAAGGTGGAAAAAAATATATTTTTTTGTTCTTATTGCGCCCTCATATGGCTCTATTCACACGTTTAATATTGCACACAACACCGCACATTTCAGAAAATGGGAGCTGACGACAATTCTAAAAAATATATTTTTTTCCACCTTCCGTACACTAGCCCAGTTCTAGTTAGGCATATGCTGCGCTACCCCGAAAGGAAGTAACTAATGTGGATGGAGAAAACGAAAACAAGTGGGAAAAATGGTTATGGATGAGTTGTGTGATGTGTAAAGTTTTAGGCAAAGGAAAATTCTTTGCGAGGAGGAAAAGGAATAAGTAAAAACAAGAAATATTGCCCCCTTCTCCACACGTCTTCATAAATCTCATCAACACCAACAACCAACCAAGAAGGAATAAAGCACGTACTTGTAAAACTTGTGTAGTTGCTACAGCCGTGCGGTTTTCATGCTTTGGAATGATTTTTTTTCAGTACTGCGGTCTCGTTTCTCCGTGTTAGGTAATTTTTTAAGCGAAACTGGGAAATAGCTTTGTTCAGTGTTACTAGCCAATAGCCATCGGGATAAAAATGAAAGCCAAGCTTGGAAAAACAGTGCTTGGAACATGGAGCGAATCGAGAAAATTAGTATGGCACTGTTGTCACCAAGTGGTTCACTGGTCCAATGGATTCCGGATTTTCCTCTATTTTTGATGTGCTTTGCTTAATTCTATCATGTAATTAAATGCGTTATGCTACCTGTCAGTGGCTGACTCGAAAAAAATGTTTTATATAGCACACGGAGCATACTTTTGCCACTTTCATTTTTTTGCTATGGTCCACCCTAAAATTTATGGTATCGTCTTTCCTAATCGTTTTCAGCTTACCAAGATGCAGTGCGCAACAGCGAAGGAGAGAGAAAAAATATCCAAAACTTGAATTACCGAGATTCATTTACCACCTGAGAAGGAATGGCGCCAAGGGTCACCCCGGGGGGCTGCTAGTGCCACCAACAAAGTCAAGGTGTTTATTCCTTTATAATTACCAGGTAAAAATGTTATATAAGCGCATAAACTACGTACAGCGCCAGCACCAAACCCCCGACCAGTCGAAGAGTTATGATGAAGTTTCATTTTTAAATCGAAAAAAAGAAACCGTTCACCGTTCCTAGTACAGGTTTTCCAAGTTTAATCTTCGCTCCGTCTCTATACAGACTGCGGGATATTTACTACCATTAAAAGAAATTGTATTTAATAAGGCCCAAAGTCTAGTCTGTCCGGTAGCTGGAGGGCAAAATAAAAACATTTCAAAGCTTATTTGTAGCTGCAGCGACTACTAAACAGAAAAACGACTGCGCACATTACCAGCAGGAGACATTTTAACGGTGAAGTTACTTATCGCAAAAAAATATTTGGGCAAAAGGAGATTCGCAAACCTTTTTTGAATGACACGTGAGGGTACAGCATCCCAGCACAATAGTACAAAATCTTTTTTTTTTTGCTTTTAGCGATTTGGCGTTTTTGCATCCCTCCCAGTATAATAATTTTCAAGAGAGAAAAGCAAAATGAAAATAGGATGCTGACTAGGTATAAAAAAATCTGCTATTCTACCTCGACAAACAGTAATAAAGGGAAAAGACTGTTAAGTAAAGTGAGCAGTGGAGAGGAGGCTGGAAATTGATCCCAGTTTTGAGCTCATACTCGGGCGGGAGAGAGAAAGGGAGAAATTTGAGCTAAACCAAACTGAAAACCAATGGAGAGCTTTATCTTTCTCTGGTGCTTCTTTACTTGGCATATTATTATTATTCTTTGGAGAATATTACGTTATTAGTTCCCTCAACTATTTTATATCTTGTATATGCATATGTGTACACATTTAAAGCCATTGAGATCAGAGTAAAGTTTATTTTAATGGGAGGAATACAATTCTAATGACATTAACCCATTGTTCGAAATCCCATTCTTCCATTAAAGCAAAACCAACAAACCAGGCGGAAAGCGAGAGAGAGAGTGAGCTCTTTCATAAAAAAAGAGTGTCCTGCTTTTCCTCTTCCAATTTCGCAATACACAACAGAAAAGAGGGAGAAAATTTTCATTCTGAAATGCACATACCTTTTTAGAAGCTCACTCACAATAGCCACCTATTTACCCTTTTCAATATCATAATAGCATTAGCATCCCTTTTTCCTCTTCTGCCACTGTAATAGAGTACGTGAGTGAGCGGAATAGAATGTAATGTAATCTGTGTGTGCACATATTACACCCATCAGGATGATGAGGACGAAACAGGAGCACAGGATATTATGCATATAATATGCAGTGCGCTCTAACTATGTGCTTTGTACACATTAAACAAAGTGCATTGTTGTCACCCGCTACTCTTCTTCCCTTGTTTGCTCTTTAGTCTCGTAATGCACGAGAGAATGGGGGAAAATTGGGAGCATAGAGAAAAAAAAGAAGAAAATGTGCGATATGATATCGCTCTCCAGAGTGGCACTGGTGGGTGATGCCTGGTTGATGTGATTGTCAGGAGGATACGCTATAATACGGTGATTGTGACGCGATATGGATATTTTATAATAATAATGCATGCATGCATGTGCCTCCTTTATTTGGCAAACACGCTTTTTTTTTCGGGTGTCTCAAAATGTGGAAGTGGAATAATAAAATTATGTAATATGATAGCGCACTTTTCCGCAGAGAATGGAACTTGGAGTACAAAAGAATTTTCTTTTCACAGCGCTACTAATGCGTCCTACGTTGTACGTCACTGGGTAGTATAATAGAATGAGGATTTTGATATGGAAAAAGAAAATTGGAAATGAGAAGGAGCCACTGTCTCGAGTGTTTTCAAGCTGGAGAATGCTCCATTGTCAACTAAAAAATTGTATCCTTCACTACTGAAATTGTAGAGCAGGTTGTAAAATTGTGAAGAAAATCGGAAGTCTCTTAAAAAGATACAGTCAATAAAGAATTTTTAAATTGAGGACGAGTTATTTTTAAAATTTGAATGTGAAATCCTCGTCCCCAGCAAAATTATGTTAATCACAGTACGGAGAAAGCGCTCAGCATGCCTCCCAAAAAAGAAACAGCAGCAGTTCCTTCAAAAACACACCTGAAATTTTTTTCTCGACGCACTCCGCCTAATATGCAAACTTTTATTTGATAGAATCCAAGTCTTTATATGCTCCCTTCACTGTATTTTCCCTAATAATATATGGAAATGGACCACATGCTGTTCCTTTCTTTTGGATCAATCACCTGCATGAGCTCAATTCGTGTAAGGACTAGTATAACTGTGAATGTCTGAATGCGAGTAAAGCAAGACGTGTGATATTACCCCAAAACGAATGTTTCCCAGTCTGAGAAATAATAAAAATGAAGACACGAAAATTGAGGTATTGACTATGCCTATAGTGATATGCATAAAATAGTATATAATCAGCATCGCCATTATGATGATGATGATGAAAGTAAAGTGAAAATAAAAACTTGCCTTTCTTCCATTTTCTGACAAGTGCACAACACTCTTCTCTCACATGTCCCATCAAATTTTGAAGAAAAAAATAAATCACTTTGGGAAGAGGAAAGGAAAAACGTGCATGTGTTTCTTTCCAATTTCATTTTTTCCCTTCTTTTTTCATTATTTACGCCTCAAAGACCTTTTTTCCAAGGTAGGAAGAGAGCAATGCTACTTCTAGTGAACCAGGTAACTCAACTTGGAGTTGGGGAAAAGGCTCGTCCTTTTTTTCTAGTTTTCCCCGAATGGTGTGCACCAGCTCTAGCTTCGCACGGGGACGGACGAAGCATGCTTGAAGAAAGTTAAGTGAAGCATGAATTTCTCTTCAATCCATTTTCCCTGAGAACTTGAGCCACCTGAGACCCAATCATCGTCATCATCCTTCTGTACCCATCCCATTGTTGTAATGCAGCAGTAAAGAGGAGAGAGAAAGGAGGGGGTGTGGATGCAAAGGTGTCTTGTATTTTTGGAAGGTAAACGCAAGCGGACACGCCACTTTTTACCACTTTATTAAACATGGTGTTGTCCTTGATGATGATGGACATCCCTCATCCTCCCAACTAATTTTTTTCACCTGGCTAACTTCTCATAGCCCCATTTTTAAAAAGGTAACTTATTCTATTTTTGGAAGTTGAAATGAACTGCAGAAAAAATGTGCTTAAATTCTTCCAAACGAATGCATTCTTTACATGGTAAGAGAAGAAAGCTGTCCAAAAATCTGAAATAGTATTTAATTGTGGCATTGCCAAATATGACAGTATTTAGTTGTGTACGACATGTGTGCATCTCCAGTGGAGGAAGTAGTAAAACGAATGTCATTTCGACTGCGACATTTCGACTTACAACCTTTTGTTAAGTCGGCAGATCGGCTAGTGCCAAAGGGAACAAATACCTACTATCGTTTTCTCGGATCAGGAAGTTGAAATGAACTGCAGAAAAAATGTGCTTAAATTCTTCCAAACGAATGCATTCTTTACATGGTAAGAGAAGAAAGCTGTCCAAAAATCTGAAATAGTACTTAATTGTGGCATTGCCAAATATGACAGTATTTAGTTGTGTACGACATGTGTGCATCT
The DNA here is from genome assembly GCA_027744115.1 of Acrocyrtus sp. NNG-2020. Lineage (NCBI taxonomy): Eukaryota > Metazoa > Arthropoda > Collembola > Entomobryomorpha > Entomobryidae > Acrocyrtus > Acrocyrtus sp. NNG-2020. The sequence goes on from JAHZND010001193.1 coordinate 10,669, forward strand.
CCAGAGGAGGAAGTAGTAAAACGAATGTCTTTCGACTGCGACATTTCGACTTACAACACAACCTTTTGTTAAGTCGGCAGATCGGCTAGTGCCAAAGGGAACAAATACCTACTATCGTTTTCTCGGATCAGACTAAACAACAACAAAAGAGGAAGTAATAAGATGTTTGCTCTCTTGTCGTCTCTTTGTTAGCGGTTACGGCATCACCCTAAATACTATTCCCATTGTTTAGTTTACGATATCATCTTAAATACAGGAATAATTCGGATGCAAAACATTATTTTTTTAAAAAAAAAATTCCACGTGCTAATCCATGTAGGTATTTCAATGCAGGTACAACTACGCAAAAAGAGAATTCGTAGGCTAAACCTCTCGTAATGACTCATCCAACACAAAATTATGATTACAACGCAATTACAAGCCAATCAATATTTCTTCCAGTCCATCTATGATATTATGAATAAGTCTAATTTATTTTGTTCTAATTTCGGCGTTGAACTTATCAATACAGTTGTGACGTTATATTTGTAATATTTTGCCTTGCGTTGCGGTATTAACAGGTAAATGCAACAACAGCATACAATTCAGTTGCAAAGTGCAACAGTGGCACTGAATTTTTAATATTTTAAACTTTTATAGAAGTATGAAAACAACCAGCCGGTGGTTCGATCCAGAAGGGATGTTTGAGCAATGATCAATATGGTTTACCATAGAGTAAATCTCGCTCCGAGGATTACTCTTTATTGTTTGCTTAAGCCTGGCTGGACTTTTTTTTGGCTGAAGTTAAATAAAAAACGTAACTTTATATCCCATTCAAATTCAAAAACTGTAGGGAAACCACATTGTGAAACCAAATACTATATAAGCTTTGGGTGTATGCGTGTGTGTGGCATGTTCTCGGAGAAAATGCCTCATGTCTCGTTTTCAAAATAAATAATCTGCATGAATGAGTAATAAATTGTGAAAAAATAAATAAATGAGATGAGAACAACAATGCGGACACTCTTGTAAATGGCTCATTGTGTAGAAATGCGGCAGTCGTTGTTGCGTGTAGCTTTTTGAATCCAGCTGGGACGAAAACGTGCACAACATTGTTTGCTAAATATGCACAAAAGCATTGTTTTATCGCGCGTCCTATGTGGTTAATAAATGCTGTTGCGGTTTCTTTCTGTGAACTCGGTAAGGAGATTTCGGACTGACCAAAAAAATGATATTTTTTATACAAAGCTAAATATTTATCGGCATGCTTTAGGGACCTACGAAAAAAAAATTTTAACCGCAAAGTCAAATTGTCAATCCGTTTGGTGCCTTTTCGGACTGTTTTAAACTGTACTTTTGGTTTACGTATATTGCCTTGTTGACCTCATGACATGTCGGTTATTACTAAAATCAATGTGGAGTGCATTACTAGTCAGGAATAGTAAATTCGTAAATTATTTCACAGAATAAAAAAAACTTGAAAATTTAGTCCCGTATTTACATTTTTAAAGCTGCAGCAGCTCAAGTGACCACAACCACAGTACCGTAAATCTAAAGTTAAGCACACTCAAATTATTGTGTATAGCTCATTATAGCAATTCCTAATTTGGTTTTAAAATGAATGACTGTAAAAATACCGACCAGAGAGAGCTTTCCTGTCTTGACAGCTTTTCGTTTTTGCCGCAATTGTCGCAACAACAACTCAAAGCTGAAGAGCTGAAAATGCGCAGCTCTCAGCCAAAACAAGCCACAAGATTTTTTTTCAATAGATGATTTGGTAGGTTGCATTTGCATTGGACAGTAAACAAAGTCCACATTATTATCTTGATCGCATGTCCAATACTTTCCGTGTACGTAACTTAAGCCGTTTTGAAATGGAAAACCTTTAATGACAGAAAAAAAGTTTTTTTTACAGTATCAGCGAAATAGTAAAAAGTGAGCGCTGTCAATCTTTCCATCTCTCTTCGATTTCAAATTAGATGTCGTCGGCTTTTCATCAACCTTCCTCTCCGCTTTAAGCCAATCCCATTCATTCTCCGAGTGTCCCTTTTTGTCTTGTACGTTGTGACAAGTAGGCAACCCATTAGGAGCCCATCTTCGTCTTCCTCCGTCATTAAAAGAAATGGAATCAGGTAGCACGACAGAAAATAATTGATCCGTCAACCTCTCCCATCCGATAATAAATGACTTCTTTTTTCACAAAATCCAACTTGAAAATACCACAGTATTAAAACTGAGAGCATGCAGCTAAAACTTCCAGTTTTCACGTTTTGTCCACTCCCGTCAACTACCCCTAATCGTATACAGCATGTACCTCTTTCTCCACCTTAAAAATCCAGCAGAAGGAATAATGATGATGAACACCCAAGAAAAAACCAGTAAATTATATTTTAGCCCAACTTCTTTTTTTTCAGCTTTGTAATGGAACTGCTGAAAACGGAATAAAAAATTAATTCGAGACATCATTAAATCCACCTATTTTCTACTGCCCACATATCAAAATGCTCAATCCATTACATTTTTTGTGGGATGATCATGTTATTTGATTGAGGATGACGATATGAGTGACGAGAACGAAGCGGTTGACAAACGCAATTGTGACAGCGTTAATCTTGACCACCCGAAAATTATTCTTTAAAAGGCGGGTTTTGAAAGAAAAAAAATTGTAAAAAGTAAATTGATAAAAATCTATTTTTCTTCTGAAACCTGCTCATTCCACTGATGGTGCTAGTGGTGAGCATCACTTTTCCTCTTAAATCATCCTACACCCTTATTCCCTCCACATTCATCAGAGTGCAATGAAAAAGGGAAGAACGGGAGGAGTGTCGGGCCTGTCCATCAATATGATTTGCATAAACAAGGAAAGAGTAAAATGGGGAAATATTTTAATCTCTGTCAATTTCTCACACAGATAAAACGAAGAAAGGAGCAGGTTTAAAATGTAAAGTAATCAACGCTCCTCCTTTTTTTCTTATTCTGCCGACAAAATGAGAAGAACAGCCTTTCAATCCATCTTGTGTCAGTGAGCAATCAATCACGGCACTAAATCATCATCCTTAACAGCAACAACAAGAGAAAATCAAACGCTTTTTATTCACCCCAGCAGCAATCTCATGAAAAACAAGTAAATTGCTATAAAAGCAGGGGAAGTGGGACTCCTCAACTAAAGTGAATTTGTCCTTAAAAAGGATTTTCCCCGTTTTCCCGACAAATGAGCGCCTGCTCACCACCACTACTAGCACCACCAAGAAGACGACTCATCATTACCATGAGCTGCAGAAAATCCTAAAACTTTAGATGATTGCTGGTATGCTGCATCAAGGAAAAAAAGTCATTTATTATAAAGTGTCGTGTCGCAGACTGATCTTGCTGATTGTGGCGTTCCACCACACTAGAAAATGAAAATGGCACTGGAGAACTGAGAAGAACTCTGCTTCCACAAGGAGACTATACAGAAATGTCATCTGGATAGTTTTTTTGGAAGTTGTTGTGGTGGAAGCTGATATGGTGTTGGTGGCCACCGGGGAAGAGATACGAATTCGATACAGGCAGAAAAGGCAAACTCCGAAAACTAACAAGAACTCTAGGGAAAATGAGGATGGAAATGACGATGATCAGGATCATTTCTTGCAGGCTTTCTCCAATATAATAATGGTTTTATTCTGTAATTACATCCACTTCCATTCCGCTCCTTTCTCTCTCTAGCCGGCTCTGATGGCTTTCTGACTGACTTTCCGAAATTCCCTGTGCAAGCTCATTTTCCTTGTTTTTTGCAATTAACTAAATGGCCAGATCCGTCTAATCCCCATATCGGCTAATTCCAAATGATATAGAAAGAAAATGACTTCATTCTCTACTCCACTGCTTCTCCTTCTCGGAGTCAGCGCGGGAAACAAGCTTATTCCCAGAACCTATCGCCATCTTTGCTTTTCCGTACCATTTTCCCCTGAATGAGGAGAGCTCTGATGCTTTGCTGATGTAGTACCTGACATAATCCTCATCTTACCAAAAAAAGTTGCTTTAACCTAGCTAAGCAGATTGTTTCCACGAAGGGAAAACCGAAATCGGCAATCTGTAAAGTCAGCAGTGCTGGAGGCGCTAATCTAATGTAGAGCTCTCCCGCGCCTTTCCCTACCAACGTAAATAAACTACATTTTTAGCATTTCGCATCAGAAATGATGATCAATATACAGGGAGCTATATGTAAAAAGTGTAAGATGAAACAATGACATTTTAATAAGATTCGGAGAAAACCCACCCTGTTTATCTAAACTAGTCTGTCTCCAGAAAAATAGAATGGTGGAGATGATTTCCCCGGGCATTTCCCAATTTTTCATCCGGTCAAGTAGCGAAAAAATTCTATTTCTAGTTTCTATTCAAAAATTTATCTCCTCTTTATCCTGCAAGTCCTTGCTTTGTTCTGGGAAAGGGAGCAGCTTTGCTATGAAGGAGCTTCACTACCACTTCAACGGGCAATATACCCACCCGGTTTTTTTAGTGGAGCTCGTCTGGTGGAGACAGCGGCAACTACAAACATTTCTGGCGTGTCTGTCCACTGGAAATAATGCTGGACTAGTTTTTTTTTCTGGAAACCTTAATAGAAAAGAGGGGGAAAAGAGAGTGAGCATGAACAGTGTAGGGAGGCAGCGACTGGAAAGATAGAAGAGGATGTAGCTCTAACCTTAAGAATATTTACGCAGTAGTATTTTTTGTCTCAAAGGAAATCATTACGATTGGAGTGAGTGAATGAATTTTCACATTTTTCATGAGCCTTCCTTTTCCCTTTTTCTTTTTAGTTTTATTTTCACTTTCTTTCCACTACTTCTCCTTTCCCTAGTGCCCTATGCATAGTACACGCGTTGCTACAAGTTGATCAACCCATTTCTTCGCCTTTTGCTTCTGCTAGTCCACAGTGTTCACTTTTTCCGTAGTGTAATCATGCCGTATACATAATGCACTTGTTTCAGTCTCAGATGGGGAAAACGGGACAGAAAAGAAAGAAAACTATTTTTGGTTTTCCTTTTCTTAAAAAGATGGGCAACTTTAGATTTCAATTTTTCTTTAAAATAGTCTGGAAACAATGTCGTCAGAGAAGAGGCTCACAACTAAATAAAAAAAATTCTCGGATTTTCAAATAAGA
>JAHZND010001194.1:0-39964 GCA_027744115.1 Acrocyrtus sp. NNG-2020
ATAACTTTTGTCCTAATTCTGAATAAATTTAATTTGAGCACTACGCACTATACTTCCCTTTCTTCCGTGAATTTATATCCCTGGAGCATACATACCTACATCAAATGACAAAATTTATTCCAACAGTCTAAAGATTTGCCACCTTATTCGTTTCCTCCCTACCTGGCAAACAGAAGCGGAATGCACAAGGATGATCCCCGTTGGATCTTGGAACATCAATCAGTAATAAAAAACTCCTCCTTGTGTAGGGACAAGGGAAGGAGGAAGGAGTAGTAGAAAGTGGAATTTAGAGTATTATTATGCCAATGCCATACAAAACAAACGTGATCATGATCCAGTCTGCCTGGTTATAACCATGCATATGCATGCCAATACCAACGCCAGCACAGGCTTTGGTTTTTTTGTAGAGGCTCGTAATGGTATGAATGAGCTTACAGAAAAGTAATGTGCTGATATGGTGTGATTTTTCGTACTACCGCCGGTGTAGTGGTAGCAATCAGGGATGGAATTTTGAGCAAAGGTAAAATCAAAGGGGTAAGCTTGAACTGGAAATGCTAATGAAATGATATTAGTAGAAGAGTAGAACATCGAAAAACGAGAGCAAGCAACAGAAAAATGCGAAGGGAAGAGACAAAATAGAAATAGAAGCTGAGAATAGAGAGCCAATGGATGGGGCACTATGAAATACCGAAATTAAAAGCGTCTTTTGTGGATACTTTTGTTTACTCTAGCATTTGGAATTGGAAATTGGAATGAAAATGTTTGTCTTTCATGTTTCCACAAGATATGAGGCTACGACGGCTATAATGTATAGGGAAATGAGATTTAGCTAGCGAATTTGAAGCTACTTCTGTTTATTATTTACTTTCGTTAATTACTGATAATGACAATAAGCTCGATTTTTATTGAGAGATGGTTTTTGCTGTAAAATTGTTGTGCATACAACTTGTACGATGTAGGACATATCACCAAAGTCATTTTTACAATCTTCATCAATTTTGCATACCTATATCCCTTCCCATTCTTCATGATAAAATTGACTGTGGAACGAGAGCTGGCGACTAAACTTTAGTAACTTTTCATTGCTTTCTTTTATGTGATAATATGATGATATTCATTAATATTTAATATTAAACATTAATATTATAACAATTGCAGTCAGATTTCATTTTCATTTCATGCAAGGAAAGCGAAGCGTGCTCCTATCATAGCTCCTGTTTGTTGAAAAGTTATTTGATTGAGCTAGCTCCTCAGTCCTCAGCCTCACTCCTCAGCACTGTCAACATCAGCAGCATTGAGAGTTTTTGTTGTCCCAGCTCCAGCTGTTCCGACGCATTTCGATTACACTACACGCCAGTGAATTTAGCCTTTTTAATTTTCTAACGAACTTAAGTTTATTGTCAAAGTTAATGTCTCTTGGGAAAGACTGTGAGAAGTTGGAAGTTGTATGTAGAAGATCATAAAATCATCCATAGATAGGAGAGGTCAGGTCGAGCTATGGAAAATGAGCAGGTAGAAGTTAAAAGTGACGAATTAGTGGAGAACAAGGATAACACAAGTGAAAGTGGACCTTCTTCAGTGGCTGATACCGAAAAGGATAGTAGTGGACAGGAGGTAGGAAGTGGTGACGGTGGAGAAAGTGCGACCACTGTAACTACACAGCGTTCGGAAAGTGTCAGCAGTGACAGTTTCAAAACACCTGCTGGTGTTGGAATCGCTGGAAAAGATAAAGACAAAAGTAAGATGATATACTATAAATAAAAACGACGATAGGAGTTCTTCGTTTTTAGCTTTTCAGGTGAGGCAGTGAACATGTCTATTGTGGAGTTAATCAATAACTTTTTTTTCAGTAAACATATTACTAAAGCCAGTGGGAGACGCCCCAATCTTAAAGAATAAGCTGTGGGCAGTGCCATCGGATCGTTTGGTATCACAAATTACGGAGTTTGTAAAGAAGTACTTGAAGCTGGAGAAAAATCAAAATCTGGTATGTCGTTTTATGCCAACTTTTGATTTAGTTTTTAGATTTAGATGAGCCCTCTTTGTTTGTATGGCTTTGACTCATTTATGAATTGTTGAACTCTGACATTTCTCTTCTAGTTTTTCTTTGTCAACCAATTGTTTGCTCCGGCACCGGATCAAAGTCTGCGCGACCTGTACGAGTGTTTTGGATCGGACAACAAACTTGTACTTCACTACAGCACAACAATTGCGTGGGGTTAATGAGTTAAAAATCAAGGTACCTATGACACGTATTGTTAGTATGATTATGACTATCTTTTTGAGGGCAAATTTCTAGCGTATCATAGCGTATGCTATGAAGTAAATACCTACATGCACTATTTTTACAAAATATTATTTGAAACTTAAAGTGAAAGGGTTTGGTTAGAGCTAGTTAGTATCCTCTTAGGTCAAATTTTTTTAGCAATAGATAAAATATTTCTACTACTAATGAAATAGTTTGAGATTTATAGTCAATTTACTTGAAACAAACAGAAATATCTTTACAGGTCAGTCAGTGCATGTATATTGTATAGTAATTTGCAGTCTATTGTCTGTGAGTTGTTGCGTCATTAACGGGTCATTTTACTCTAGGGGCGGCGTTTTAAATAACTTATTGCAAATTGCAGTGAGGATGAAGAAGCATCTGAAACTTTATGAAATGAAATATATTCATTGACCCATTCTGAAAGTACAAAGTGCCTTACTATTTAGAATTTAGACACGCATTTTTACTCTACATTGTACATACTGATCATGTGCTGATAGCTAGATATAATCATGTAATTCAGTAATTCATTGTGCTTTTGTGCTAGAAGCAAATTTTCGTCAGCCAAGTGAACGTTTGAGTCATAATCACTTTTATCTGTGGAATATAGCCATTTACACGGGTATGGAACGAAATTGTATATATCAATTACTCTGTGGTTGTGCTTTGTGACTCTCCTCTCAATCCTTTTTTGCTCGTGTGTTCATTTCTTCATGTTGGTGCATTGTGTATTACTCACTTATCGTTAGGTTTTAGTTAGGTATAGGTATAGACATAGACGTTGTATTGTATATATGTAGGTAGGCTAGGCATACGACGTACGTACGTGTACTAGTAATATGTTTGTAAGCACATGTTGCTTACTTCACGGTCTCACTATTCTCACAGCCTACAATGGCAGTATGAAGTGAGAAGTCAGCTAGAACTGATTAGGCCCTGAGGACGATGACTTGCAAATTTCCAGGGTTTTTTAAGGAAGCCATTTTTGAAATCTATAAAGTTTGTGTGGAAGTGTTGCACCAGTGTTAAATTTCGTTAAAACAGTTCTAAAAAGTTACTGCATCCAAACTATCGTATTGTTATGTTGTAGGCTACAGATTTAAAGTCTCCAATAGCCAATAACTAGCCTACAAGGATTCGGACTAATGTCGTATGAACCAGGAAGTGCTTCAAGTTCAGCAGTAAACCATTAGTTATGTTGTAGACTACAGATTTAAAGTCTCCAATAGCCAATAACTAGCCTACAAGGATTCGGACTAATGTCGTATGAACCAGGAAGTGCTTCAAGTTCAGCAGTAAACCATTCAAGAAGAGAATCACATAGGGTACGTAAATAATGAATAAAATAATATTAGCAAATGATAACCAAATACAGGAAGGATTCAATTTAGAAAATTGCCATTGGAGGATTTTTGTTTGGTTATAAACAAGAAATCTGACGATTTTTGTTTTTATATAGGCAAGGATGAATTTCCCACAGATGCATTCGCCAAGTAATCTTGGTCCAAATGATGTCATGACTGATGATGAATTAGTTTCAATTTCTGTACGTGATTTAAATCGCACGCTGAAAATGAAAGGCCTTTCCAGGGATGACATAATTAGAATGAAACAGCGTCGAAGGACTCTTAAAAATCGGGGTTACGCAGCTAGGTAAGCCAATAACATGAGAAACATGAAAGGAAGAGAATTAGTTTTACATTTTGTTTAGTCGTAGACATTTGAAATGTCTAAAATGTCTATCAAATGTAGACGAGAAATGTAAAACAATGAGCGATTTTAACTTAATTTTCTGACTTTCAACATTTTTATAGCTGTAGAGTAAAACGGATTGAACAACGGGACGTTCTTGACACTGACAAAGTTATTGAACAAAGCGATATTGAAAATATGGTCCAATACAACCAGGACCTTAAGGACGAGGTGGAAGATCTTCAAGCGAAGTATGATGCACTGAGAGATTTTGCCTTGCAGAAAAAAATTGATATTCCGTACGGATTTTAAATAATAAATAGAAGTTCAAAGCTGAAAGTGAAGTGAGTGGAAGAGTGTCTGATGTAAGTTTGGGTGATAATTTTTCAAAAAACAGACGTTTATTAACTGATACGTACAGGTGAAGTTGATCGCGCATGAATGAACCCCGTGATTGTTAGTGTAATTCAAATACATAAGTAAAAGTTGTTTCAGTTGCGAATATTGAGTGGTAATTTGGTTGACTTTCTTACATGAATACAATTTTCGAATTTCGTTAATTTTAATAATTTTTAGGATAACGATCACGATATGATTTTAGGTTTTGCAGGTAGTTATTATCTCAATTTTGAACAATGGGAAGTATGTACTTTATTTAATATTCTGTATTAATTTACCTACGTATAAAGATTGTTTCTAACTCCTCAAAGGAGGCCGTGTAATTACGCATACCTACCAAATAAAGCTACTTGAGTAAAACTTCAAAAATAAATTTTGCTAGTCTATTCTATTTTTAAGCTACTTTCTTATCTCACCGTTTGTATTTGTATCATTATTGGCATTTATGCAATTCAAGAATAGTATTTGACACCAATACGCTAATTCATTAAAATTAAAAACAAAATGCTCGTACAATGTCTTTGTTGTAAATAAAATATTTAATTTTTCGCACCAATCACAGGTTTGGTTTTTTGATTTACAAATTACAAATACACGAAATTACCATTAACAAAATTGCAAAATTATGTATTACACATCCCACAATATATGTATTTTGCTTGGTTTGGTATACTGGTTAGATTTACAAACTAAATGATAAATCAGATTAAATACCTTTTCTCTTTCGGATAAATTTAAAAATCGTCTTTGCTCTTCAGTCTCCTTATCTTTTTCATATTTTTCCATTTTCTTCTGTTTTTCCTTTTCTCGTTTTAACTTATTTAAAAGTTTCTTCTTTTCTGCCTTTTCTTTCTCCATCTCTTCTGATAAAGGTGGTGGAACTTGTGCCTATAAGAATGGACCATTGTAAAAACTTCAGTAAATGAATATAGAATATATAAAACTTCATTAAATGTGTAACAGTGTAACACATTATGTGTTACGTATTTTACAGTACAACTTGTACATATACCCAACCAAAGTATGTACCTTCTTGTAATCATATTTTTCTGGGAACTGGCCCATAAATCGTCGAAACGTATCTCTACACTCTCGTAACTCAGCATAATTATATGCACACTTTCCAGATTTATCCTTAATTGCTGGGTCACACCCCGCCTCAAGAAGTTGCCTTATAAGTACAAAAATTCAACAATATTATTCCTCATGATGCAATTAAGAATATCTTTTCAGATTTGATTGAAAGTAGCTGTTTTTCAAATTTTAATAATGTTATTCATTTGTACCAAACTACGTCTTGCAAGTTTTGTTTTGCTGCTGTATGGAGTAATGTTAGTCCTTCCGCGTTAACAGGTTTACCAATGTCTTCTTTGGATTCCACAAACCTTTGCATTGAAAATTTAAATCCATCCAAGTCGCCTTTTAACAATGTATCAGATAATTCTGCTATAGCTCCCTCTAACTTGAACTGTGTTTCTGGTTTTGCCTTTTTAGTTTTCTTTTTACGACTTCGTTCATCTTGCTTTTGTTCATTTATGCTGTCGTCGTATTCCTGGTAAAATTTCAATTAATTCATCTCCTTTGAATATACAGATAGTTGTATGTGACATGTTTTGGTAAAAATTAAAATATTCAAAAAATTGTACCGCATTGCTAGACGTTTGTACCTTTAAAACATTAAAGTCCACTACCGTATCCACTAGTTCCAACTCAGCCTGTGGATTTTCGTTTCCGTCACTATTTAAAGTATCATCTGCATATTTCAAATCCAACGAATCTCTTCTCTTTGGAGATCTTGATTTTGCTCGATCTACAGTTTTCTTAGCTTTAGCAGCCTTGCTTTTACCAGATTTTGCTTTCGATTTCTTGTAATGTGTATCGTGATAAGCGTCCCAAGATTCTACAGAAATACACGTAGTTTTACTGTTCAATACGATATGAACTACTCCAATACCAATTAATCACTTTTTAAAAATAACAATAAAAAAACTAACGATGCGCTAGCACAATTGAGTCAATTAAAACAACTTACCATATAAGTGAATAGTCGTTAAAAGACTATGGACCCGTTTTACTTCGCTAAAGGTTGGTCGTTTTGTCGGGAATGGGATAGTTTTTAAGCTGGCACTGTCCTTGTTTAAAGGCGGATTCTTTCCTCCAAATAGAACATTTGCATTTGAGCTCACAGCACGAAAGAATATAAAATCACTAGTATTGAGATGACTTTTCCACGAATCCAGTAAATCTTGAACATGCTAATGAAATTGTTCGAAATCGCAAGTAAATCAAAATATGATATGGAACTAACAATTATCAATTATGTACAATACAACACTCACTTGCGAAAATGACTGTTCATTATATCTTCTTAAGCTTGCACCTGCAGATTTTGGATGTGAAGTTCCACTCTTTGAGTCACGACCCCCTTGCGAGCCTCCTTGTTTAGCACGAACCGTGTAACTGTGAAATGTTTTGTGGTGGGTGCATGAATTCCCTATAAAATTGTAAAGTGTTCAGTAATTTATTAGTAACTTTAGCAAGAGGGTTACTTTTCATTTTTATTGTTCATAAGGACATAATCATATTTTTCCATATTCACCATGAAATATAGCTGCAGCAAAATGACCTCCACTGGCCATTATGATAGCAAGCTTCAGGGGACACTTCAAGGCATCTATAAGAGTAAGGTCTGGAGAAAGATCAGTTAAATTGGAATCCTCCTGCACAAGGCAAAAATAATACAGTTGCCGTATTTACATGCTATATAGTTTTACGAGGACACGACATAACTAGGTATGTATAAAAATGCGAATCTCAGTCATAAGATTTACCTGTCGCGATCTGTCATTTTCATTCCTAAGTAGTATCGATTTATAACAAGTAACAATTTCGCCTTTACTGTTTTTAAACAGCAACTTAGGGGATTTCTCTATTTTGCTTTGTCTGAGTTGTGATGGATCAATAGTTATAGCTGTAGTGGCGGTCGTAGTCGTCAATTTGTTCATTAACCGGTTAAGTTGTTGCTGGTTGTCCCCACCTCGTTCTTCAGTTTCTTCATCCGAGCCTTCAATACTAGATAAATCATCTGCAAATAAACACGAGCAACCTCTCATTTTAGTGGAATCACTGAAGAAATGATCACTAATATATCTAAACTAAACTAACAGAGCCAATTTCAATTGCATTTATATAAAAGTAAAAGTAGAACTCTATTTTGCTCTCATATTATGAGATATAACCTACCTAAGATGTCATCGAATTTGCCTTCACCAACCGGAGCCTGACCATGTATCTTCCGTTTGACATTATATCTATGCCAGTCAAGAGTATAATGAAGTCTCTGTTCTACAGAATCTGTAAATTTTACGTTGCAGCTTCCACAAAACAGCCCCTTCTTTGAAGGCACGGGTACCGTTGACCCCATGGGAGCATCATTATTTGTGTCATCCTTTGGGAGATTCTCTGCTTCATCGTCACTACTGCTTTCTCCTGGCAGGTTCAACTCTAAACTGAAGGAATTACTGCTATCATCCTCTAAATCAGCACTTTTTCCGGTTCCCGTATTTCCATCTAATTGCGTTAATCCTTCAAATATTTTCAATAACTCGTTCTTCTGTGACGGTTCCAAAAGTTGAAACCGTTTCTTTCCCTGTTTCATCCCCTTCCCAGGCGACGACATCTGCTTCCCCTCTGTTGTCGGCACGCTTGTTTTATCCATTTTTGTGTTAATTTTTATTAAACTTTAAACTTTCACCAGTTTTTTAAAAGTACACCGAACAAAAGTCAATCAAATTCCTTTCACTGCACTGCTAGTCGTCTTCGGTCTTCCTTTTCGCTCAGCAAAGTGAAAGCATAACAAACAGATGACTTTTATTTTATATCTTTTACGTCAGCAGACAGATGCGTAAACCCAACGTATTAAACGTTAACAGAAACGAAAATGTAAGTGCTCTTCATAAAGACACACGTGCATTCTCTTTTTATCTGCAAAGCTAGGAACGAAAACGAAGAATGGAAAGGGAAAGGACTGCTTTTGGCTTTGCTTGGCTTTGGCTTATTTAGCAAAGGTATTTTAGATGCAAATCGAATTTAGAGATGAAATCGGATCGCCCCATGCTATGTTTTGGTTCATAGAAAGAGACCTTCATATAACTTAGATCATCAAATTCCGGTAAATTGGAGCGGGGGGACTGCGGGAGACTGAGGGTGTTTACTGACAACGACAACTGATGAGAGGAGAAAGCGAATAGAAGATGCATTACGCTATAACATTTGTCATGCATGGGCAATTACATAAAATCACTGTCTTTATTGTAATCATAATAAGGCTTTTACAAAAAGGGTTTACTTGGAAGGAGTAAGAAATGCGTTAATACATTCCGAAATCTTATGTTTATTATTATTACTAGCACGTACATTCAACTCAAACTAAAACAGAGTCCTTCTTCTCCTCCTTCTCCAAGTTCTCCAGTTTTCTTATCTGCTCTCGTGAAATAAAGTCTGCAAATCTGATTGGTTCTGGGACCCGATGCTTACAAGACTGTAGGACCACTTTCCTGGCTGTCTCTAAGCTAACCTTGTGTCCAATTGATATATAAATTGGTTTTTTGGCGCCCCCTGTTTTAAGGGCCTGAAAAATTTTAAATGTAATTTTAATAGAATTTATAGAACTATCGCAGTCTGTTAGGTTATATAGCCCATTCGTCGCTTACCATCCCTATCGTCTGATTTGTACTGTCTTTGAGTAAGACATTATCCCCAACTGCATCCAGTCCTTGTGTCTCTTGTCTTTTAGTAATATTGAGACCGCTAATTAAATGAAGATTTTTGGCTACTCCTATTGTTGGAATTGAAGTCTGCACGCCGATATGACATGCAAGTCCACACATTTGGGGATGTAATAAGCCGTTTCCGTCAATCAGCAGCACATCAGGCACTTTATCGGGGTGATTTTTAATTATCCTTTCCATTAATGTCACCGCAGGGCTGGACTCCCGGAACGCAAGATAACCTACGGAAATGTTCATAATAAATGTTATTATGTAGGTTCAAGTGTTTCCAGTGTCTTCGATGAAATTAGTACACTATGCCAAGAAGTGTCTCACCAGGGACGTAAGGAACACTAAGGTGAATTTTTTCTGTCTCCTGATGGATCACCTCCATTGTTGGAAAATTGCAAATAACTACCGCTGCATAGGCCTCACATTCGTCGGCACTGTGGTCTGCTGTACGAACTGACACATCCACTCCACCTACTCTTTCTAATCCACTTCAAATAAATTGTTTTCATTATACGCACCTCAGGGTCATTCTTGTCGATGTCCATGTCAAAATTACAATTACATTTTATTACGTTTTCTCCCTCACCTCAATGTATCTGACTGCTGCCATGCTTCAGTATCGCATTTAATAATTCGCTTTCTAAGCTGCCGTTGGTATTCATCCCATTCCTCAATTAGTGTTGAACTTACACTCGCCGGTCTGTAAACAGAAGTTGGTGCTGAACTTGAATCAGGAGAGGGAGGAGAAATTCCAGTCGATGACATTCTTTTTGTCAGAAATCTAAAACCCTACAAATTTATTACACAAGAATTACATACATGTCTTCCAACTCAGTCCATGTCAAAATTACAATTACATTTTATTACGTTTTCTCCCTCACCTCAATGTATCTGACTGCTGCCATGCTTCAGTATCACATTTAATAATTCGCTTTCTAAGCTGCCGTTGATATTCATCCCATTCCTCAATTAGTGCTGAACTTACACTAGCCGGTCTGTAGGCAGTAGTTGGTGCTGAGCTTGAATCAGGAGAGGGAGGAGAAATTCCAGTCGATGACATTCTTTTTGTCAGAAATCTAAAACCCTACAAATTTATTACACAAGAATTACATACATGTCTTCCAACTCAATAATCAAAACTAAATGAGACAATGAGAGTCAAGTTCGTACACAATAATCAATTTACTAAACTACTCATCAGCAGAAGATAAGGCACTAGTATAGCCTCTCCACTAGCAATGTGTTGTGGGAATTTATCTGCCCAACTCTCAAAATATTATTTACATATGTCATCAAATAAAATCCACTCACTTTTCGCCTCTCTCTGTTAATTGACAAAACACTTTGAATAGCTTTTGCAAATCTGAGCCTGCTTGCACATGTCATGCTTGCAAAGATAATTTTTTCAAATTTTTCTTTAAAAAGTGAAAGCAACTGCAAAAAGCACTTTTTCGCTGCTCACGATTGCGACTCACTCTCTTTTTACTTTGCTTGCCGCTGCTCTGCTCCTATAAAACGTGGTGAATTTTTGATAATGAGCTCCTGTATTCTTCCTGTTTCTTATAAGGAAGGGGAGTAAGGGGAATACTAATATAACGGAAGCATATACACAATCCTGGAGTTTGGAGAAGTCCTGGTAAAAGCAGTGAAAGTACTCAAAGTACAGGAGCAACGGCGCACAGCTTGATCTTTCCCCTTCCCAAAGGTAATTTGTTCGTGCACACACGCAAAAACTGGAATGCTGGACACGCAGCGTCTGGAGTGCACAAGCAACATCAAAGAGGAAAGTTAGCAAGAGAAAGTCTGTCATCTGTTCTGTTGCTCTGCATGCATGGCACTGAGCGTGAGTCCAGCAGAAGGCACGTACAGATACAGCATAGCTTTTTGGATTCTCTTACTACGCTCACGCTGTATGCGTTTTACGGGTAGAAAAAAAGAGTACAGTACTCAGCACAGGAAGGAAGACAGCTGGAATGGCTGGTTTCGAAGAACACTCTCCAGTTCTCCAGAGAAGAGGAGTAGTAGCAGTGTTGTACTTTTACGCTACTTGTGGACAGTGTGAAAGAAAAGCCTTGGACAGTGGAACATTGGAAGCTAGAATAGATGAGTGGAGGAGATCCGATGATAGAAATTCGAGTCGGATTCCAGGCTCGTTTTCTCTCCCCTGGAAAATATTATATGACATGGCTGCGGGAGCTGTGGCATTCCACCAGCAATAAAAACTGAGCTGACCTTAAAAAAGGGAGAAAAATAAGCTGTATCCACATCCAGTTAGAGTGAGACTGAGTCAGATTTTTCAGGGGCACATCTAGGGATAGGGTGCGAAGCAGGAGGACACTTACTGGAGACTTCTGTTGTGAAGTTGAACCAAAGAATAGAGCTGTGTAAATGAAGACGAAGTGAGACTTTCACTATATGTAGTGAGTACATGCACGGAAAACTAAAGCTGGAAAAGAGACTGGAGAATAGAGAAGTTGAATTCTGGAAGTAGGAAAAGCAACAGACGAGAATATGCAGCAGCTGGCCCTGACACATATAATTTAAGTGGGTCACAGTCAAAAGAAAGTATAATCTCGCAGCAGGTGAGAAAATAAGGCGGAGTTACTACTAAACTTGTAACTTGCACTAACTATATATTTTGGAAATTTGTAAGGATGGTCATGCCTAAAATTCATTACCTAGAGTTTTTCCCTTTTCTCCAGCAAACAAGAATTAGAGTAGCTAGTGACGTGATAGAAATTCCCAACAAGATAATAAAAATGTAGAGGTTGTAGTAGCATTTGGTTTACTCAAATGAGTCCAGTGAAAGCAGTTTAATTCATGTGTAAGTTCCCCCTTTGCAACTTTTTATTTAGTTTTTTCCATGCGATAGACAAGTTTACTCCTGCATGAATTCCCACATTGAATCATAATTCTTCTCTGACAAAAGACAAAGAGTATAAGTTTTGCTCTGTAATAAGAACGGGGACTTCCGTTTAAATTTTGAACTGCGAAAAGCAAATTTTGATCTACTTAATTTTATTAAAATTTTGACAGTGTAACAACAAAGTGAGAGGCAAAGGAAAGTACTCTTTGAGAAGGGATAATTGAACGCTATTAAAATGTCTGCAGATGTATTTCACGGAACATGGAAGGTATTTAACATAATTATCTCATACATTGCTAATTTGAAGTGAAGATTTTAAATTTAAATTCTTTCAAATTTATATTGCAGATTGTAGAATGCGTGAACATATCGACATCCCGAAATGCTGCACCAGCCCAAATTGACGGGTAATTGGAAATTGTTTATTTGAAACGTTGACTTGCTTGCAGAGATGAGTATTGGTTCTGACTTGTAACATTTTCATTGTATCACACCCATAGGGCTGTGTTTGTTCTCCAAGACAAT
Organism: Acrocyrtus sp. NNG-2020; assembly: GCA_027744115.1. NCBI lineage: Eukaryota > Metazoa > Arthropoda > Collembola > Entomobryomorpha > Entomobryidae > Acrocyrtus > Acrocyrtus sp. NNG-2020. The sequence continues at coordinate 12,533 of JAHZND010001194.1, forward strand.
GGAGAAATTAGGTGGGACCTGCCCCCGGAAGTGGACGCAGAGTTCCCCTTGTTCCAGTGTGATTGCTATGAAGTTGTGCACACTTTTGTTGGGCTGTGCATTCAAACTGGAGCTGTGTGTGGTCATATGTTCGAATTCTGGGTGGATCGACCTGTGCCGCGGGACATGATGCTATTGACGTTTGAGGGATGGTGCATGATTCAGTGTCAGCAAATTTTGCCGATTCAACCACCATTAGACTTTCCGTTTTCTTTCTTGCCTGCCTTCACTGAAGGCTATTTTTCTGACATGAAGTTGCCAATGGCCGAGGAGGCTCTCGATAGAGGTGGAAAGCAAGTAGGGGAATGACACTATTAGATCAGTTTGATTTTTAAAAGCTAGCAATGGATAATTTTATTTGAAATATAAATATTATGTCAATTCAATTTTATTAGCTGCATGTCCATTCAGTAATTTTGGAATTAAGTGGAACGAAACATGAGGAACTGGAAGGAGTCCCACCTGAAGTATTGGAGACGGTGCTTTGGTATTTATATTCGCAAAGTCTTCCATCTACATTGGCATCGGAAGTAGCAAGAAGATGTATTCAGAAAGCGCCAAAGAACATGGATGAGTTTGTTCAAATGTGCCGGGATTATCTTCATAGGGTTACTTTGAAGCAAAGTATGTAGCTGCAATTCTTGTAATCGAGTTAAAAAAAATTCTGCAGATCCGTTTATCATATTTAATTTTTTCGTCTAGAAATCGTGAAACTGGTTGGGGAAGTTCACTCATGTGCCGAAGCTATGACCTCTTCATTTCGAGAGAATTCCGTGACGAATCCATCCCGTTTCTGTTATGTGATTAAACAGGCTTTACGACATGCGGCTGTGGCATGTATGAAGCTAGTTGAGCTTTGTGTCCTTTACGGTGAAGAGGCTCCAAAGCTACTTCGCAACGAACGACTGGAGATTCTTCGCTACGCGAAAACTCGCTTGCCAATCTTTTTAACCCAGTTTGTGGCGCTGTTGAGGAGTATTAAAAATGACTTTTCAACTGTACGACCGTCGGACAGGAACGACATAGCGGCGCATGTAGCACCCGAGATCGAAACACTTTTGGGGGCTCTATCAAATCTGATGAGGGAAGCAAGAGATGCTTGTAATGAGATTTGGCGGAGATGGGCAGCAGTCCACGGTGGATTACTGGGGGAGCCGCCGAAAACTGAAAATCAAAACGGTGCTGCGTCAGCGTCTTCTGTCTGCAAGGAACCAGAAAACCTGACCGAAACCTTATTCTCGATTTTTCGAAAAAGAGAAACTGTAAAGCTATACAATGTGCAAGGCCAAGTTGCCGCAATATTTTCGTATCTTGGCCAAAAGAAGTTAGAATAATTATAATTTTCTAATCTCATTGCTAATTATTTAGTTAATGAACTAAAATATACTAACTAAATTTTGCAAATATCAATTCCTAAAAATTTCAGAGAAAACTTTGAAGAAATGACTGAGGCAGTTAAAATACGATGCGTCTCTCGGAATCTGGAGCAATTGCTGGAGGAGTTACCAGTATTTTTATTACGAATTGAAGAGATTATGATCGCATTTGATGATCGGTTTCAATGGAAAGACTTTAAGTTTTGTTTGCAGCTTGCAATTTCTCAAGTGGTAAGCTATTGGTAGCAATGCATAAAATAAAATATTTAGGAATTTCATTTATTTCAAAGCTATATCCTTACATCATCCTAATTATTCATTTTTCAGTGTCGCACCGTTCACCATTTAAGGTCTGAAAAGGAAAGACTTCAGAAATTCTTTACATGCTTGACTGATCTAGTTCAGAGAGATGAATTTCACCAAAGCTTAGTCAATCTTCAGTTAATTGTATCACCTACGTCAGAATCGGCTGGACAGTCAGTTCCGGACTCTGCAGCATGCAGTACTGTTAATTCCTCCGAGACTTCATCATGCGCATCTTCAAATTCCTCATTTTCTGAAGAATACTTTTCCTTTACTCCCACCTATTCGCCTGGATCGGGGAATGGAAGTCAAAAGCAAAGACATGCCAGCTTTGGATTCACCATTTAAGGTCTGAAAAGGAAAGACTTCAGAAATTCTTTACATGCTTGACTGATCTAGTTCAGAGAGATGAATTTCACCAAAGCTTAGTAAATCTTCAGTTAATTGTATCGCCTACGTCAGAGTCGGCTGGGCAGTCAGTTCCGGACTCTGCAGCATGCAGTACTGTTAATTCCTCAGAGACTTCATCATGTGCATCTTCAAATTCCTCATTTTCTGAAGAATACTTTTCCTTTACTCCCACCTATTCACCTGGATCGGGGAATGGAAGTCAAAAGCAAAGACATGCCAGCTTTGGACTGTCTGCAAGTAGTTCCAGTGGCTATGAAAATAGTAGTGACGTAAGTAAAGTATCAGAAAGTTATCTTGTATTTGTTGACGCTTTTACTAATCGTATTGTGTAGTGGTCATTGCACTTCATCTATTTCAGTCTTTACTAAAGCTTTTTTGTGAAATATCTGTAGTTGAACTTGGTGGAAAATCTGTGTACACCAAAAAAGTCTAAGGAGAACATTCTTGCCATGAATGCAGTTAAATTATTCAACTCTAAAGTGCATTCGGATATGGTCTTTGAAATAGAATACGGTAACAAAAGTTCTTAAACTGTCATTCTCTCTCACTAAGAATTCGTCATTAACATGATAAAAGATGAACCAGTTTATTGAAAGTTCATAAAACTTTCAAGTTATCTGAGTAATTTTCCTTGCAGAGGGCGAAAAGCAAGAATTTCCAGCCCACCGAGTTATTGTAGCCTCGCGGTGTGATTGGTTCCGACGCGCTTTGCTTTCAGGGATGAAGGAGTCCATTCAAAAGTAGAATACAGATAATCGAAACTAGCATAAAGCCCATTTTCATATCTACTGTTCCATTTAGAAAGTGAATTAATATTCTCTTCCCTATTAGGCGAATCGCGATACATGACTGTTCTTCGCAAGTGTTCCAACTGTTCTTGAGATTCATATACACTGGACAAACTGGATCTGATGTGAGCTTAGAAGTTTTAACGGATCTAATCGCACTGGCAGACAGGTTCGTGCTAAAATGGTTCCCAGCTAATATGAAAATTTGAATAAATTTAACTCAGCTCCTGAAATACGTTATGATTGAAATAGATATGAGGTGGATACTTTGAAGTTATATTGTGAACAAGAGCTTGCCATCGGCCATCTGGATGAAAATGCGGTGATTTTCCTTCTAAGTATGGCGGATCAGTTCAATGCCCGTAGTCTCAGGGTAAAACTTTATAAATTAAATTGTCCTATTTTAAACTTTCTTTGTTGGGAGATAATGCATTTACAAAAACTTTTATGGGGAAAAAATAGGCTGCTGCAATGGAGTACATAGCAGCTAACCCCGAAATTATGGCGAAGGAACTTTTTGAGGAATTGAGTCCAGAGTTGCAGATGGAAGTTTATGATATTACTATGTGGTCTAGGCCTAGGTATATACATATACTCTTTGTAATGTGATAAAGAATATAATTGCTATTTTCACTTCAATTCTTATCAGCTAATTTGAATTTTTTTAGTCGACGAGTGTTCTCGACACCTGAAGAACTACTGAGCTGTCCAAGTTATATGCTTGTCTCGGACTCACCTCCATCTTCAAATGCCTCTTCGGCATCAACTTCTCCTAGCTTTGCTCGTAGACATCAAACCCAAAGTCATCATAGTCGATCTCAGCACCATGGATCTAGGCACAAACACCATAGTTCCTCGCAAGCACATTCCTCTACAGGAGGAAGGCACAGTCAGCTACATAGTCAGGCTACTACATCTACTACAATGGAATCTTCGTCAACATCTTCATCAGCAAATCAATTGTTGACCTCCAACACTCAAGAAGAGCAAATTCCACTAGAAGAAATTGTTGAGGGTGCTGCATCAAACCAATGCAATGATGCTGATAAGGATGAAGCATTTGCATGCCAGTCTACGTCAGCGACTTTTGGGACAGATCTTTGTCGAAATCAGCAATCACAAGATCTCTCTGATAAAGAAGACAAGAGTCAACCAGAAAACCCGGTGCTTAATATGGACAAGGAGGGCAATGCAAACTAATTCATTTTTGAATTTGTGACCGTTCTTATTCAGTTTAGTCATTCTGTAGCTGATAGAAAGTGCTTTACTTATAATAGCAGTTTATAGCAGTAGTCAGTCACAGCAGTCAGTGAAATAATTTGCAGCTTACAATCAAGTGAAAAGCAAAGAATCGTAATTGTAACATAATTGAAATATATATATCGATAGTAATTTTTCTGTACACGTACGAAATGACATTCGCACCACTAATTCTTCTCAGTAACTTTAAACGTTTAACTATTTTTAACATGTCTGGGTCTGGTCTAACACGAAAAATAGGTAAAATGTTAGGTTTAGGAGAATACCTAAAATAGGATATTATGGAAAGAACTGATGTTGGATCTCGCAGAAGTCGCAGGCTAATTTTAAAGAATGGATATACATAGTGACATTGTACTAAAAAGACGCTTTCCTGTCAAAAATAGCATTAGTTTCATCTTATTGATAAAAGTCCATATACCCGTCATTGGTTAATGACTTCTTTCCCTTCAGTCATTTCATCAGTCATCATTGGTGCGTCAGTCCAGTCGGACATATTTTAGCAAGACCTGAGGACAGGGTCTTTCCAGTGGCTGCGTTTTCAGTTTTACATAGGACTTTCCTCGTTTGAAGTTTTTGCTTTTATAGAGAGAAACTTCAAAATTAAAAGAGTAAGTTTGAAATGTTTAAGCATTTTTAAATTTCTGTTTTATGATTTATTCGTAACGAATACTTAAATACTTTGACCTTTTTTACTTTCAGGGGCAACATGACACTTTTAAAGTTTCTGACACTTCTATTCATAATTCACGTTTCTTTTTGTACTCCTTTGGGAAACTCGGGTACATTACTTGATGAAAGCACACCTTTCAACAGAACTACAAGGGATAGAGATGGCAAATTCCACCCAGAGTCACAAGGGGATCATGGACACAGGCAGGAACTTACTCATACCCATCATGTGGAGTCTCACTCCCACTCTGGTCCTGGCGGATCTGGAGGACTCATAAGTGTGAACGGTGTTGAGTTTCCGTTTGGAGATCCAAACTTTCTTTCACGCTTTCCAAACTTCAACCCTGGAGTTTTGCGACCTGAATCAACTCTTTCAATCCCGGTGCCTGCTACTCCACCAGCCCCAGCACCGGTACCATCACCCCCAAAGTCAATGCCTGGGCCCAATGGATACGCTAACTGCGGATGCGTTGTGTTCGGTCAATGTCCACAATCGGTTATAATAGGAATGCCAGCGTTACTATCAAATCTAAGGAATGACGTAGTTTGCGGTCACAAGTATTCCTTGTGCTGTTTGGATGATCCATGGGCTGGCCCAATTGTAAGATACATTAAATAGCATTATATTAATGAAAAGCATAGTTCTTGTCTATGAGATGTACTGATTTAGTGCCTTATTTTATAGGATCAGTGGGCTGATGTTGTCCCTTGTGAAGCTGAAGAGGTTTGTAGGCGTAAATATGGAGATAGCCCTTATGACATCCAGAACTATGGGGTAATTGGGCCTTGCCTTGGGTTAGGATCTGTGCGATGCGTGGATAATTATCCTGTAAGAGCATGTTTAAATTTGAATAATACAAAAGAAACAAAAAAACATTTTTTTAGAATTTATGCAAACTAATTTTTATAAAATTTCGATTTGTCATATAGGGTACCGTAATAGTGCCTATTATTGATCAACCACCAACTCCACCTCCAACCCAACCACCTACTCCCCCTCCAACACAGCCACCTACTCCTCCAACTTTGCCACCAACGGAACCCCCTTTCATATACGTTCCACCTACACAGCCAGAGCCCCCAGTCGTATACGTTCCACCTACACAGCCAGAACCCCCAGTCGTATACGTTCCACCTACACAGCCAGAACCCCCAGTCGTCTATGTTCCACCTGTAGTATATGATCCACCAACACCACCACCAACTATTCCCCCTACCACGGCTCCTCCTTCAACTGTATACGAGCCACCTGTAGACACGTATGAACCACCTACAGACACGCATGCACCGCCTCCCGTAGTGGATGCTGGACCTCCTGCTGTACCATATGGACTGCCAACTGTAGGTCAAATTCCATATGGTGGGTATAGTGGGTACGGTGGGTATCCAGGAGGTTATGGGGGCGGGTTTCCTGGATATGGTTGGCCTTATGGAGGAGGCTTTGGTTATCCGGGCTTTGGTTTCAGAAAGCGATTTCATTTTTCAAAATTTTTAGGCTAAATGTTGATTGTTTTATGACGCATCTTTAAAATAGTTTAACTCAATAATGTTGTTGTTTTTGTTGACTGACCCTGTCCTTACCACTTTTAAACTATTATAACTGTTGTATATTATGAAACTGTAAAAACATTACATTCATTGCACCCTAGCAAATACTAGATGTAATCTCCTGTTCGTGTTTATTAAGCACTGATTTTCCTAAATATGATAATAATGGTTTAACTTTGAAAACTTTCATGCTATGTGTGCCGTTTTATACCAGTGATGTTGTTGTTTATGAAGTTACAGTAAAACGAATCTTGACATTTGTATTATTTGTCTTTGATGTGTGTGGTGTTCCAGCATGAAAATACATATTCTGAAATATTAATGTTACAAATAAAAACCAGTTGGAACTTGAAATAACTTAAAAAATTGTAGTGGTACATTTATTAATTTTTGACGATGAGACTTCAGACTGCAGACATTTGGATTATTCAATTCGAAAACAAAATCTAATTTAAAAGTTCATCAAATAGGACAGTTTATAATGTATAAAATACGTAGGTACAGACAATATATGATATATGTACATAGATCCTCCAGAGATCTAAAAAAAAATTCTTAATTACGCTATTAATTTTGCCTCTGACGTCTCGGTGTTCATAATTTAAATTTAATTCAAGCAGCCATGCATAAATGTTATAATGAAGTTAATCTTCGGGCTGTGGATAGGCGTTGAATGTGAAATGTGACGATAACTAGTGTCCATACTTCTGAAATTCCCATTCTCGATTATCCAGAGGGCAAACTTGACGAGTCTTCAGCCAACGGGAAATGCAGTGGAAGTGGAATGCATGCTGAAACCAACCAAAAAAGAAATTTATCATTGCGCATTATGAAATGTTACACTTCCACCACTTTGTCCATCACATTATTAAATTTACATTTCCCATGAAGTAGTAGTTGGATCAAAGTCTACGTTTTAAATTACTTACATTACAAACACCCCATGCTACTGTACACTCTTCAGATGAAGCTGATGCCTGATTAGCTTGACATTCAATACACAGATCCATAATGTGATTACGACAGATCGCACAGTTGTCGACGACAATGTCCCAAGCCCACAGAGCAACGGCACTCCACTATTTAAAAGTTAATAATTTCTTACAGCCATTATATTACCCATTAAAAATCCGAGCCAGTTCTCGTTAAAAATAATACTAAACCTAAAATTTATAAATATACACCATTAATCATTACTGTTCCAAACCTAGCATAACTGACAATGACAATTTTGACAATGATTATTTGTTATGACTAATCGCAAACAAAAAATTGTTTTTTAGAATCTTATCATCATGCCAAGAAGCTTAAAACCTATTCTCCATTTATGTTTATATATTTAGAAAAATAAAAAGGGTTTTATACATTAACTATCAGCGTTTTGTTGAATTACCTTCTTCACTTCAAATCGCTTCTTATCCCCCTTCGAGGTGGATGAGGATGGAGCCTCCACCTCGTCATCAACGTCCATAGGAGCATCAGCCATTGTGGGAAACTGTTACCAGTAAAAGCAAATCTTTACACTTTACTGTTATTAAAAGTAATTAAATTTTACCAACAGCTAGTTTTACGTAAATGAATGTTCTTTATTCCCACGCAGACCTGTTATTGTAACTGCAAGAAGTGAAAAACTTCGAACTTCGAAATGGAAATCTTATTGTGGAATGAAGTCTTTGGATACCGAAAACAAATCCCTTCACTCAGCTCTCAACAAGACAAGACTAAAGAAACAAGACAATAGTATTGTCACAATACAAGCACAAGAGGAAGGTACGTTGTTGGGTAAATGCAAGCATCGCTTTTATGCTAGCTCACAGAGGCAGATGAGACAACATCGAAATCCTATGACTTGACAAAGCAAAGAACTTTAAAGAGAAAATGGTTTGAATTTGGCTCGTAAATGTTTATCTCGATGGCAGCTTAAGTTCACACGTAAGTTCTTTCTTTCTGCATTGACTCTTTGACTGAAATGTAAAACCTAGAATTTAGCTGAACAAAGGTTCACTTGTGTGTGTCCTGAATGGGTGCAAATAATGCTAAATGAAAAGACGATCGTTCGGGTTCGGGTATAGAATCTGAATCTGAAGGTCGTATATTCTAATAAATTCGACATTAGTAAAACTACTCAACAATCTATTTAACTCTACTTTTCCATTTACTATTATGGTATCACTTAACCCTATAGTACATAATTATCGTAAACTGTACGAATTACTGAAGATAAATTCTAACTCCACTAACAACTAGTTCATTCTCTACAAAATGTATAAAGGATTTTTGAAAATGACTCGGCGTCCCCGTTCATATTTGCTAACGCGGCTTAAACTTGCAACTGTTCACATGCTCATCCCATTGAGCCCCCAAGATTATCTCGTTGCACCCATTGTAGACATTTGGGCACTTCCACTGGGCAATTTTCAAGACAGCTTCAAATAGCAGAGAACGTCCTTTGCTCAGCTTCTGTACACAGCAGGGCTCCCAAGGCTTTTCCTTAAAAAATTTGTTGGAATTTGTAGTTGATTCAGGCACACGTGGCTTCTTCAAAGCGCAGCTTCCACAAATGCGATGCCCTTTGTCCTCACAGGTCATGTAATCTTTTGGGTCGGGAACATTCCCACATCGAACGCACGCCAATAGCTCATATAAGCAATACTGCGGCGGCAGACTGTACAACTCTGCTCTTGTTGGTCGTGGACGAGCCATTTCCAACTGTAACCTGAACAGGTAAGTTGAGTTGAAGTGAACAGAAAATGAACAAATAAAGTTGTCAGTTATTTATTGATTTAGTTTTAATATTGACAGACACTCAAATTAAAAAATAATTACAGGCCAGCGGAGAAATTATCCTAGAAATAACTAACTAGTGAAGAAAATGCAGTCGTAATCGTAACTATCAATAACTTACATTCTGAATCTGTCACCAGTTTCTTTAATTCTCCAGTTGAATCGCGCACTTCTTTCTGTGTACTTCCGATTTTTGTACACTGTAGCAGCCTCTACTTTCACTGTTTGCCGCTTCATCCTTTTTTTTAGCACAGCACACCACTTAGCAAATCAATTTTAAATGCACTATAACATAACAATTAATTTCTAACTAGCTGTCTCCAATTTGACCAGCAAAATTGTAAAAATACTCACTTAAAAATCTCCATCACCTACCTATACAATAGTGGGTAGTAGCAAAAGCTCGAATATGAAACGACTCACAAGAGAAGACAACACGTATTTCTCTGCAATTAATTTTTTTCTGTTTAAACTACGTTTGTTAAATAAAATTAAAATGAAGGCACTGCAAACTTCAACGAAGCAGAGTGTAACTTCAGCATACGCTACTGCACAAGCAGATATGAAGCAAAACGCAAGCATTAGCGTAGATTGTAGCTAGCTGACAGTGTTGCCTTCATTGTGTTGGCTGATGACACTGACACACAAGCACGGTGGTCCAAATTCCAAAATTATTCACAAATTTAATCAAATTTTTAACTACATTTTTCTTGTCGGATTTCAGCTTTGCATTACGCAGAGCAATACGTCAGATTAGCATCTTACAGAGAAGCTATAGAGCCATAAATCGTCGTTTGTTCGTCTTGTAGAGTTATTTGGCGAGACCTTCTTACTGGTACGGTGGTACGTTTCCCTGCATGCATGATTCAGAATGGAGTTTCTGTCATGCCCTGCGCCCTGTTCCGTCCGAGCCTTTCAGCTTCCGGTTTCAGTCGCAGAAGAAGTATGATATGCAAGCATATGAATAAATACGTTTCCATTTTATTTATGTATGCAGCTATGCAGCATAAAACAGAAAGACATCATTTTTTAGTTGCAGTTAAATTCAGCTTTATTGTTTTTCTACAGATTCGTCTTTTTCCTAAGAACAATTTTTTGTTAATATATAATTTGTTAATCATTTATTGTTTGTGTCCTGTTCCATCAATTAACTATGGAGTAATTTTAGTTTCAATAGATTAATGGCAAACATTTTGAATTTTAATGTTCATCATGTGTTTTCAATTTGGCAGTATCATTAACATTAATTTGATCATGGCGAATTATGAATTGTCGCCTTAAGAGTGACATTTAATAACTACACAAGCACTGTTGCACAATTCTGAAATAAAAATGTTTTGAAGGAATTAACACTTCATGTGGCTTCGGATTCTTCCTTCTTAAGTTTTATAATAACCCCGCTAAGAGGTCCCACTTGAAGCTGGCTCTCAAACTCATCTCTGAATAAATTTGCAAATATAAATTATTAATCATTTTATTATAAATCAAAAAATACTTTTGCAATTAAACGGACACGAAATAATGAAATAATGCATTATTCTTACCCCAGCTTTTGTTGGGCATTCAAAGCAAGTACCACTTTCCCTTTGGCAGGGGTAGTAATGTTGAAGCTGGAAGCAGTGGAGTCGAAAGTTGCGGTTGTTCCTCCGAAATTAGCAATTACAACAATTTCATCTCCATCAGCTCTGTAAAATGTTCAATCAAATTCAAATATACACTATACTGTGCTATAAATTACACATTAAAAATAAAAACATCTTCATTCGCATATCAATTTGCCATCGTTCATCGTGTTTGCTTACCTGTGTGCAGCTACAATATTGTCTTTAGAGTCGAACTGAACGGTTGCCCCTTTCCCTCTCGGATTTTCTTTCTGGAATGCCAACAGTCCCTTCAAGAACTGTGCCTCTGCTGTGTCCTCTACAAATAGATAGCGATATAGAGTATTTTAGTTGGTTAACTATCCCAATTTACATCCATTTTTAACTCTCACATTTATTTGACCGAGTATCTGTATTTGTTCTACGAGAATTAAATTAATTTACCTTTATTGTCTTGAACCAAAATATGAGATCCGGCTCCTCCAGCCAGCAGGTTTACTAGCCTAGCTTTCTCTGGAGATCCGGCAGTTTTGGAAACCTGCGAAAGTGGGAAAACAAGTGTGAAATGTCACTTTATTTCTAAAAATATTACATAGTGTGATAAACACTGTAGGATAATGAAGTACTTACACTAATCACTGCCTTTGGGTTATCATTGATGCTTTCAAGGAAGTCGCGTATTGTGTCAGAATTGGTCATATTGATTGACTTGATGACTGGAATTAAACCTTTGTCAATGAACTGCCTGATAGTTTCATTAGAAGCGCCATCCAACTCGACAAGATTTGGTCCCTGTGAAGACCTACGGAATATATGAAGAAATTCGTTAAAATTGATATTTTTATTATATTTAAGCACAATTCCTAGAAAATTCACTATATTATGGAAACTTTTTTACGTACACTCCAACAATTCTTGCGACTACGTCAACATTCTCTGGCTGATTTCGAGTAGAAGCACTGCTATCTAAATTCTCCAAATTCTCCACCAAAAAGGAAGCTTTAGAAATGAGGAACCCGTTGACATTCTGCTTTCTCCAGTTGTTTAAGATATCCTACATTATTCAACATTAGTTAATATTTTTTCTACTAAATTGGCCAGTATTGCAAATATTGAAGGCAACAGAATTTTATTGAAGTTATTACTTTGAAAGCACTGATGACGTCTTCATCTCTGAAGTTCAAATCGGCGACATGTCCAGAGAACTGCTGTAAATAGGCTTTATTCTGCTGTCCTGGATCTGTAAACTGAGTCCAAGCATTTTTCTTTTGGTCCTGAGTAGTCCAAACACTCTTTTTAACTTCATCGTAAGGTCTCCGAACATAATAGTCCGAGTCCGTGTTGTTAAACCATTCGTGCCTTGTTCCTGAATGGTTAGGCACTAATTGAAGTAGGATTTTAATGCCTGGAAAGATTACAGATTAAACGTACATAATGCAGTTAACTAACGTAAATAACTACTACTTTAATAAGTAGCCTCATTAACCTCAGAGTATGTATGTATAAACATTTTAACAAAAATAGCTTATTTTCAAAAAAAATAATACCTTTCTCCTTGAATTTCTCCAAGGCCTCGGCAAAGAATACAGGTTCGATAAGATCGTCAACTTTATTGAAATCTGTTACAGCCTCCCATTCATCACTTGGGTCGTGCTCAAGGACATCAGAGATTACGACTGTTCCCACACCCAATTTTTCCAGGCGCTCTATTTGCTCGGACACTAAATATACATTTTTTTCAAATCGTTAGTTAAACATTAAATTATAATGAAATCCTGGAAAGGCGAAGGCAATATGAATGCGCAATTTGATAATTGGGGTGATTTGAGCTTTGGAAAGGAGAAAGTAGGCTGTATGTATGTTAATGGGGACTTACTTTTGCCTTCCTTAATCAAGTCGTTTGCTTTCATTTGGTAGTAAGTATCCACTGGAGCTTTCTTCTCTGCACATCTTGGAGCGAGCACAATAATCACAATTGCTCCAACCAACATCGCAAACCACAAAACCCAAAAGAGGAAAAAGAGAATCCATCTTAACCTGACCCAGAAAGGGTCATTAGCATACTTCATTAGTTCCTCTTTGCCAAGACCCACAAACGAAGGGGCTCCCCCTCCGTCCCCGATTTCCACTTTGGCATCGCCATTAGCAGGCGTTCCAGAGATAAACTGGACAGACTGATCCGCAGCCATTGGATTTAATGGAATTCCGTCTTCAAACGCAACGTCACTAGTATCTTCAGGAACTGCTTTTGGAGCAGGGCCTTTCAGCGGTGATGCTTCTGGCGAGACTTCTCGCTTCTCACTAGCCATTCTATTCCCCTGCGAATATATCAAAAGGAGAGGTGCTAATATAGAAAGCCGACATGTTGGTTTATATTATCATCTCATAATAGAATAAACCATTTTTTAGCATTATGTGAGATCTACACGGACCAGAATTCTATTAGACTATATCCACTCATTCTCCTTCCAAGCATCCGTTTCACTTGGGCATGTTCCAAAAAGACGATGATGGAAGGGAAATATATATTCTGATGCAATCACCAACCGTCGCTGCGCCATCAGCGGTAGTATAACAGAACTCTCATCCTATTTTCCTGCCATGTGTTCTGTATTGATTGTGTTTCTTCTATAGTGTGATATTACGGCATGTTTCTTTCTACTACTTCCAAAAAGCACATTCTTACAATGTATACTACGCAGACTACTTAAAGGCTCAGCGACCCCGAAAAGTTTTGCCATTTCCATGCAGTACGGTTTTCTGAGCTTGCCTAATATCCTACACAGTTTACGTCTTTTTGCTTATCTCAGGAGAAAAAACGTATGTATTTAGATTTTTGGGACTGAATCGTAACCTCCTATGGCGCTTTTAGTCGGCTGTACATTGTACCTAAGGGAATGAGCCGAATGGGAAATGGCTTAGTGTGATCAACTACACGATATCCCTGTCTTAAGCTGCACTAGTCTTAGTGACAATATAGGCAAAGGCATTTTATGCGATAGGGAATATTAGGGAACTTTTTTGCATGACAAGAAAGCATGCTGTACATTTTCTATTATACCTAGCTCCAACCGTCTGAAACTTTATTTTCATGTTTGCACATCTGCGTTTTTACAGCTTTTAGTACTGCCGAATTGAACCCTGCGCACGTTTTCTATTTCGGCAATGCTGGCATTTTAGACAATTCCAAGCATTCATTCCGTAATAGGTAGATATATATTTTGATAAAAATGTATAGGGACTTTTGGACTTATGAAAGTAGGAATTTCTTTGGGTTCAGTTAAGCAAAAAATGTTTCGTTAATATACCACCCCTCTCGATCAAGCATGTTATAAATGCGTTTGGTATATGCAGTCTGTGAAAAGACTAAGGTAATATAAAATTAAGCTGAATGAGCAAGAAATTTGTATGCAAAACTGGAGTGGATAATAGATGAATGAATGCTGTGGGTAATTTGACATCACTTGACAAATCTCAGAAGGAAATCTATTTTATAACAATCAGAGTCGGTACAAGAGCAGCGGGAGTCTGAGTGAGGTTTTGTTGTGAGTTGGTGGAATAGGAAGAGCTAGATTAGTTTGACAGCAGTTTTTATTGGAGTACAAAGTCTCAAAGTCTCTGAGATATCAGTAAAAATGAGAAAAGAAGAGGTACTTTTCCCCACACGCCGCAATTTATTTCGGCTGAACTTATGTGACTTAAGCTGTGCCTGATTTCTACTGCTTCTTCAGCTGAATGTGTGATTGTAGGTATTTTGCTTGGAGCTTGAGTAGAGCCAATCTGTGCAAAAAATTGCTGAGAAAGAGTAAAACGAAGGTTTAATTACGTAGTCACGCCAGTTGGTGATTTTGCACCGAATGGTGAGTAGCCATAAAAGGTTCAGCTGCAAACACTTCAGTTTGAAATGAGTGGCACAACGGGATCATTAACAACGCATAATTTGTAAGTCAGTGGTAGCTGCTGGCGCCGCGTTAGCACCATGTCCAATCATTAAGATCATTTTATTGTATTGCCATCCGCCATCCTTTTAAGATTAGTCTCAGCAACGCTAAGGACAATTCCATTTTTCTTGTCTAATATTTCTGGATGGAGGGTTTGGTTAGCAGAAGTAATTGCAAATATGTACGTATAAATCTAAAAGGCCGTGAAGTGTAATGCTTAATGCTTTGTTTTAAGGGTAACTCTAGTATGTAGCTCATTCATGGTCACAGTACGTACACATAAGTCAACAGCAGAATTCATAATTGATTCTTGCTAGTAATGATTTCTCTACTCGACGAGCAAGGATTGCTGTAATCCAATTACAATTGCTTGTGCCAGCAACTAGTCTGGCCACTACTTCACCAATGGATATGATGATTACATTAATGAACTATATTTGAGAGAATAGGGCCAGCAATTTCGAACATGTTCACAGCAACCACCAGTTCCTATGTCTTTTTTATTTGTACTGGATTCAAGAATGTAGCTTCTAGCTGGCTTAAAAATTCACAGCGTTCGCCACAAATTGACTCTTGACTCTGCATCCTATTAAAATTGCTGCATGATGACGTAATGAGAGTAGATGTTGCATTTGAACATGAAAGTGGAGTGTGATATTTTAGTAAGCCTAAGCAGATATTTAAGACGAAATGCTTCAGACAATAAAGATAAACGGATAACGCTCACTTTTGGAGATAATATTGCAAGCTACACACTATTCGGCTTTGCATAAGTTGGATGGAGGGATATAGCCGATGTAGTTATATAGCTATATAATGGCTTCATAAATTTAGTCTACTCAGCTAAGCTACTCGACATCGCCATAATTAGCTTAGTAGAAATATTGTTCACACAATTTTCCGGGTATATGCTTGTGATGCTTAGTAAGTGATAGCTCGTTCTGCTCATTATAATGTGTGATGACCCCTAAATTCGAAAATCGATGTGTGAACTCATTCACACTTTTACGTGCTTATATAATGAAGCTTTTGTCACTAAAATCAGTTATTCGAATGCATAACTATTAAAAATTGTTTTGTTTGCCAGAGTGCCAACGCTTGAAAACAATTACTAATAGACCGCGCTTGCCATGTGCCCACTCATATTGAATATTAAGTACCCAATTTCCCCTTTCCAATAAAATTATTTTTTACTATATTGGCACATTTTTTGGCTAGCCTGTTGATTGATATTTCCATATCATATTTTGTCATCTTTTTGATTATATCATGAAGAAAGTATGGCTTTTGTTGTTTCCTGCAACTGACTGGAAAAAGTCAACCTGCCAAAAACCTCTTCACACTCACGGAAACATCTATCAGAAAAATCCTGTTAATAAATATTCGTGACTTTTACAGTTCATAAAGAACAAGAAGCTCGCTTTGCAGTTTCACCCATTTTCTGGAATTAGTGGACTCGATCCGTATCAAATGTAGTTAGTTACTAACGAAAAAATGTTATTGTGGAAATTATTATACTAATGGTGAGAAAAAGCCATTTTTATGTAATAGCAAACATGCCTTCCTATTACAGATCTGTATTTATTGACTAAAGTTCTTGATATGTGCCGAGCATCCATGTAAATTGTGCTAAAGAAGTGGCATTGTATTGTACATATTTTTATTCTTTGCTTCTGGTCGTTTTTTTTCGCACACTGTGCCAGCCTGCATTCTCTCTAATCTGCACGTTTTATGTTTACACAAAACAAGTATTGCAAGTTCAAGCTTACCTTTTCCGTTATTTTTTCCTCAAACAAAAATACTCAGTACTGGTATTAGCACAAAAATTAACACCTTGAAAAATAATATTCACACGCTAATTCACTAATTAAAAATTTGACTATAGTGAAACTATCACATCCACACTTTTTTGGATAGCTCAAACAACTGCTATAGTAGTTATACTTGCAAATTATCACTGCAGTAGTTTCTCAAGAAGACTGACGATTCTCGTTATTGTATAGATTTTTCCTGTACGAAGTGGAGCTAGACGAAAGGCGAGGAATCACAAGGATGATCACTTACTTATTTTTGGTACTGTGTCCTCTCTCTTTTTTTCTCTCGTCTTGTGTGTCGCTCCCCCCAACAAAAAAAACTTATTTTTTTGCCGTATGTGGGATAAATATTGATGGTGAATAGTGTCTGCTGCATTCGTTATCTATAGCGAAAGACAACCCTACCCAGCACTAATACACAGATAATTCCACGTACATTTTTGCATGTAGTTTTCCTTCTTGTAAAAACTAATGAATGTGGTGCATTCATTCCTCCCTTACATATTATAAAGCATGAAGGAGTTCCGTTCTTTGCATTGTGTAGGGAAAATGGGTTGTCGCGTCATGAGTTGGGAGTTGGATTGCGTATGAGAGCTAGATAGACTTCATATTTGTGTGTTTATGCTTTATAGCTAAATATGAGTTGGAAAAGTGCGGAGGAGTTTTTGAGTGAATGGAGTGGACTGAATGGAGTACGGCAGTGGGTAGTTCTTACCAGTCATGCATGTATTGGGTACGGCAGAATAAAGAATTTTAGTTTTAATGCTGCTGGTGAAGTTTCCTGTTTAAGTTACAATGGCTTGTAGGATGGTCTTGTGATGGCGATGCCGTGTGAGTCGAGCCGTGGTTGTGGTGGCTTGTGTGGGTAACGAGAACTTTACAGGTCGGAGGGATGTAATCGAACAATGAAATGATGCATGGAAATCAGAAGGCAAGAATATAAATTCTTCTATAGGTATATATGAATGCGATATGGAGTTGTATTGCGTTAGATGTTTTTTTTAAAAATATTTTATCACATTTTGTACGCTGCTATAGTAGATCAAGGGATAAGGTTTATTTTCCTGTTCGTGCTCTTTAGAATGCGAAATTTTTCTGGCAGGGGCAACATGATACATAATGCTAAAAAAATTAAAATTCTGTAGCGACTGCGGCATAGGAATGAATTGGTAATGGCACGATGTAATAGTGACTAAAAACCAACGCTTGTTATGAGCTTGCCTTCCTGTAGATAATGCCAGGGGTTTGTGTCCCAATCAATATTTCATTCCAGAGAGCTGTCAGTTTACGAGCAACCTCACACTGACATTTTCTTGGAGCATCCTGTTTAATTTTTTAATGCTAAATTAGCACCGTACAGCCATTCGTACAAAAGCGAGATGTCACTGTGACCTCTGCATGTCAGCAACTATTGATGTTTTTCACACATAAAACTCCTTTCTGGAAAACAAACTTTATTATTGAATGTCTATCTTAATCAACACAATATTGACTAAATTCCTCATTCATTCATTCTCAGACAGCTACGAGAAAGTGATGAGCTCGCTTTTTATTCAGTATGTCTGACATTTTAAATCGTCAAGCCATTAGCTATAACAGGAAAATAGTACATGGAAATGCTCACAAATGAGAATGCATAGAGTAATGATTTCTGTCATCAGCAACAAACATTGATAAGAGACTGATAAGTCGTTAAATTACACTTTTCATCGATGCATCGCTTCTACCTATCTTTTTTGGGTAAAACCAAAAACCCAACGTTACATGGAAAGCATATTAGATGCTTACTTATTACCTTTAATACCTTTACACATTAATAGATCATCCAGATTGTCATATGATATCGATGCACTTATTATTTTCAATGCGATAAACGATGTCTACAAGATGGCACAATCTGTTTGCATTAAGTGGAAAGATATCCGTCCCAGTGTCTATATTCTAGGTTGCTTGTGTGGTTGACTCGATTCTTTGTGTATTCTGCACACAAAGTTCAATAGAAATGTTGCCTCGTTTTGTTTTTTAATCCAAAGAAATAGAGCATGTAGACTGAAGGTAAAATCCTCTCTCCGACTTTTATAGGATGGTGCTTGTGGTGCACCATGGCTCTGGCTTTGATCTGATGCATAAGAAAACAGAAAATATCGTGAGATAGCGCAAACAGGATTTGGAAGCAGTATCTCAAGAAATTGCTCGTGACCAATTTGGAATGCGGTGGTGGTGCATAGTAGTAGAATACAATTTTATGAAAGTAAGATAACACACACGTGGGTATTCTCAGTTTTTTTATTATATTCTTGAAATAAAGATTTTAAAATTTGATATCTTTGCAACATGGCTCTTTTATGCGGTAAATACAGGAAAGCATCTGCTCCTTCCTCTTCCTTCACTCCTAACAATGTTATATTAAACATGCTGCAATGGGTGACCATGACCTAGAAATTGTCGACACATTTTCTCCCTCCACAGCCGAAATTGACTTCCTCACCGACAAAATTAACGAGGAGTCTCGAGCTCAAAACATCTCTAGTGATGCATATCCATTCGGAATATTCTTAAGACGGAGAAAGAGTGAAATTAGCGATACAGAGAAATGCGGAGGCAACAAAAATATAAACTCTTCATGTGTATCATCCGGAGCTCCATCCTTAGCAGTAGGTTCTCAACAACCGAAAACAATTCAATTACAAGCAGCAGCGGATATTAATACCAGCACGGAGGAGAAGGAGAAGATTGAATCTATTGTTGGAGGATGTAATGGTTCCATAGTGTACGGCTCAATCTATACAGATCAGCTCTGGCTAGATCCGCAATATAGGGGGAAAGGTTTTGGGAAAATGCTGATGGAGAAAGTGCATGAGCTGGGAAGGAGGAAACGGTGCAAGTTTTCCACAGTCGGGACCATGGATTTTCAGGGAGCTTTGCAGTTTTATGAGAGGTTGGGCTATGAAATTGAGTTTGTACGGGAAGGATATGACAACAACGGGAAAATGATTTACTTAAAGAAAGTGCTTTAGAATTATGATGTATAATATTATTTTAAGTTAATTTAAATAAAATGGAGATAGCTACAATTTTTTGTAATTTACTTGATATGGGAACTATGTAGTTTTTTACGTTGAAATACAAGATTTTCTCACTCCTCCTCCATGCGCCTAAAGTGGTGGCGAGAAACGTATTGAATATCCCCCAACGAAGTCGACACTGCACAGTGTGCTCGTTCATCCTCTTCAACGGAGTTGCCCCATCCATACTCAAGATCTAAGGGTAGAGATCTCAAAGATTCCGATCTAATTGACTCTTGATCCGTGTCATCCGTCTCGGTAACAATGATTGATGGGTTTACCGATGCTGGTTCATCTTCTGCTCCTTTGGATGGCGTCAATGACCTGACACTGACACCTGCCACTGTGCTCACCTTCCTTATAATGCTACTTCCGATAGCCGCTATTTTACCACTTTGATAGCTGTGCATGACATGCTCCCCAAGGAGAGCTAGGAAACCGATGAAGTGCCCGCCGAGGAGTAGTACCAAACAAAGTTTTAAGTCACCAATGTCCAAACCCTTGTCCCTCTTCTTGCCTTCGGAAGACTTTCGATTTGGATTTTTCACAGCAGCTTCGTGAAGAATGTCATTGTACCATTTTTCAATAATCCCGGAATTTTGTAGTCGTCGAATTAACTAAAAATAAAAAAGATAACTTTCAACATCGATCTTAAATAATTTTCTGCTGTTACACTCACCTCATTGATTCTCTCTAGAAATGGTGATCCAACTGGCATAACAATTCCAACATTATACCGAGTTGGACACTCCTTTGCAACATGGATCATTGACGTATATCCATCAAAGTATCTGCCTTTCTCTGCATATCGAAGTAGTTTTCCACTGTCTAGCAGTGCAAAGTCTCCCTTCCTTGCCACTCTTTCCAAAGCCTCAGTAGCATTTGTTACAATTTGAAATTTCTTGAATAGTTTATCATCCACGGAACTGCTGGTATTGGAAAATGTCTTTATGACTTCAGGATATCCACCCCATTCTAAGCCAGCCCTAGCGAGCTGAGACAAGCTGTCAATTTTAAATGCGCTGGGCCCCAAAGTTAACGACACAATCAGGGCGACTCTGTACAGAATACAGGCTAGCCAACAGAATACCAGCCAAGCTATGATAAAGGATCTTAAAGCGTGACTGCGAGCTTTCGGAGCCCTTTGCGCAGATACCAAAGAGCCAAGAGCATAAAAGATGCCTCTGCCTATTGACAATGACTGGTCCATTCCGAGCGGTCTCGTAATAAATGTAAATATTGGCCCAGCAACTAAGGCCATGGCCACTATGCAAACCCAGACTTGCCACGAGAAAGGGAGAACGAGGCCGAGCCAGTGCTGAAGTGCTTCCGGGCTGGGTACTGCAAAACAGCCTTGATCCTGATCGTATGGCGTGGACACATCTACGGCTCTTTCTCTCTTTAAAAATGAATGTCAATAATTTAGTCCGAATTCGAATATAAAAATTTAAGTAGTTTTATGTTTTTAAAAAATACGTTGTCTAGAAGAAAAACGCTGGCAAATCCGAAGTCTGCATTTCGCTGAGTTTCTCCTATTAGACCGCTCCACGTATTATTTCCAAGCTTAATGAACGATAAGAATCATCTTTAATGATAGCGAAAGCATATTTTTGCCAGATTTCAGTAGTATTTAGATATTAAGGAATCATACATCCTTTCCCCACCGTTCTCCTTCGGGTGGCTCATAGAATTCATACGTAAAATTTATAAGGCGAGATAGCTCATGGAGAAGATTCACTTCCAGTCCGTAGTAATCAAAAGTGGTTTCATTAATCTGTCTTCGAATGACGAGGGGTGGGAAGTCAAAAACGCACACGCGTAACCTGTGTTGTCGTAAGTTGTCTATCTTCTCTTGGAAAATTGGACGAATCGTTTGCAATTCTCCGTTGGCCCATCGACCAACGTAGCTCTCTTTGTTGTGACCCCCAACCGGATATGGGTCTAACGCAACGACTTGCAATTGCAATCCACTTGCTGCCTAATGGTTACACAAACCCTTTCGAAAAATTTGCACGGAATGGTTAAAAAGATTTTCCTGCTTATTAATACCTGTGGCGGAAGTTGTTTAATAATGATTTCTTCCTCTTCTTCAATAAAGGAATCGTCTCGTCGAATCCGTCTTGATTGTGTAAAGCCACCCTGATCAAATGGTAATATTACATTGTCCGGTCTTGTGGACACAGAAGTTACCACAACGGCATTAAAAATCTTCTCTTTATCCAAGAGAGCTAATATGCCCTGTAAATTGAGCATTTTTTAGTGGCGACTGTTTTGAGTTCCTGAGCAATTAGCGCTGGGCAAAATAAAAACTTACTTTGGTCGGAAGCAACGACTTCTCCTTTACCAAAATGATGACTTTTGCTCGTTTGTTCCACCACGGGTAAACTGACATGCGTCGAAGAATGTTTGAAAATCCTTTCTCATCCTTAACGAAGATCATGAAAGCGTCGGATTTTGGAAGAAGCTTATGCGTGATGTGATCGGGTGGATCTACATCAGCCAATGTTCATGTTTATTTTAATTTCCACCATGAAAGCTAAGCAATTATGTCAATTAAACTGCTACATTTTTAATTCTACATACTTGTTTTAATACGCTTGCCGATCTCTTCATCAATTGGCAGAAAATATGACACAAATGCCTTTGTTGTAGTGATAGTTAGCTTCCTTATCATTTCAGAAATGTCCCAGTATTCGTCATAGAGCAAAATGATCTGTTGCAGTACTACTTTTGTCAGTACAATGAAAGAAGTTTTAGATGTATTGTAAAATTTATTACTGCGTACTTACCTGCGGACTCTCTTCGTAATATTTTGTGGCAATCACTTGCAAAAAATCGTCGATACCATTTGTTCCACTCCCACCACTCATCCCCTCACTTTCTTCCCTGCACAACTGGATAAGATAATTAAGAAGGTAGAGGCCGACGTTGAGTTTCGAGCGGTATAAATATGATTCACACGAAGTGAAATTGGCGTACGATTGAATATTCATGATTTTCTTATCTTTACTAACTATAAGTTTGAATTCGGCGAAAACTTTCAAATTTTAGAAAACTTTTTCATTTTGTGCTTGGTTTGGTTTCATACTCTATGTCACTTTCCCAAACTCAAGCGGACTTTACTTCTTGCAATATGCCAACGTTTCTAGTAATGCCTTCAGAACTTATATGCATGCGGATTCTTCTCTAGCAAAACTAAAAATAAAGAAATGCGAGCAAAACTAGTCCAGTCTTCTGGCAAGGAAAGTACTAATTTATTTTATAATTTATAATAATGCTGATAAATTTTTCATGGCAAGTCTGAAGCGTTTCCTGTTTATTTTTAAGCAGTGGCGAACTTGCAAACTATCCCAGTTCTGCCAGGCAGACTTATGTCAGTTGATGTGATTGTTGACCTAAAAAACCACATGAGGATCTGTCAATACAACAAATTAAATAATCCGTTGAAATACAGCAATAGTACTAACTAACCCTTCATTATACTTCTCCAGTAAATCTGACACAGCAACAACTGTCACCGTCACTTCATTCTCAGGTGGCACGCACTCGAATTCATTAAGAAAAACGTGAGCTGTCTCCTTACTAAAGTTGGCATACAGCAGTAGACCCTCGCCGGAAGTTGTATCGTATCTGCATTTATTAATATTTTGGGGTGAGTATTGTTTTTCTAGCAAGAAATGTGTCGATTCATTCCGTAATGTAATTATTCATTAGGACTGTTGTCCATTTCAAGACAAATCACAGCTTTGACATATGTGCTAGTTGTACAATCAGTATTTGGTTTGGAGGAACCTGCTATGTTACACGACTAGATTTATTACCTGCAGAAAGTTAGCACAGCTCCGCTAGACACGACACGCACGTCAAGATCTCCATTCTGCCATGCCTTGCTCGACTCTCGTGCTGAAACTAGTGTCCTGTACGTTTTCAAGTAACTCCTTTCAAGAGCTTCAGTCTGAGTTTTAACATTTACCAGAGGAAAATTTGGGTTTATAGGCAACCAGGGCGTGGCAGACACGGAAAATCCTTTATTCAAAGTAAAATAAAGCAAATAAATAATAAATTGGCTCTTCCTATAACCAGAAAAAATGTTTACCAGTTTTCACCGACCTGCACTATTACTGCTGCCGTTTGAACTCCACTGCATTGGTGATCGTTCAGGATCCCTTGAAAATAAATGGAATTTACTAGGTCCTGCATTCCTTCCAGCAGGATCTTTAGTGTTCTCCCAGCTAATTTCTGTATTCTGCATGCCAATCTCTTCGCCATAGTAAGTTATAGCAGTCCCAGGTAGCGTAAGCATGACCATATTCATTATGTCAATTAAATCTTCACCAAGTTTAGATGCTACCCTGGGTTGATCATGATTACCGAGCTGGAAATATTTTAGATGCATTTTAGAAGCTTCTGCCCTTAAATATTGAATGCCTATATTTTAGCTAACTAATATCTATTACCTGCCAATTAGGCCAACACCCTTCTGGCAAAGCGTCTAACCACCTTGTAATGCATCCATATACATCCAAAGCTCGGCAGTCTTTCTTTAGCCCAAGTAGCTCAAAATTAAAGGAAAAGTGAGCTATCGGATTACTTGTCGTCCCGTAATACTTCATAAGGTCAGGTAATGGCAGGTATCCTTCAGTCACTAAAACTCTGTTAAAGCGTGCACATACCGTAACGTTATTTTGAAAGCTATTCACATTCGTCCCTATTAATAAATCGAACTTGCCAGTTTCACACCTCTCAGTTCCGTCTTTCCCTGACCATTCTTCACAAACGCTGCGAAAGGTCGTTAGGATCTCCAAAACGCCTGGGCAGTTACAAGTAAATTTATGGTCCCAGTAGCAGTAATCGTCCTCATTGTATAGCGATTCTGCTTCATCCCCCAACTCCGCCCTGGGATTATCTCGAAATTGTTCATCTTCTAAAATGTGGGGAGCTGCATCCAGCCTAAAGCCATCAACACCTAACTCCAGCCAGAAATTCATGATATTAATCATTTCCTGAATGACCAGCGGATTTCGGAAATTCAGGTCAGGCTGCTCCGAAGCAAATTGGTGGAGGTAGAACTGCTTCCTCGTCTCATTGTATTTCCAGGCAGAGCCGCCAAAGACACTTTTCTAATTATCAAAATATTTATATTAAAATTAGCCTTCGTTTTTTAAACACGATGAGATGCGTTTTATGCTGCTAGTTACCCAATTGTTGGGAGGAAGGGGCTGCCCATTTGTGTCATATTCATCTGGGGACTTCCATACATAGTACTCAGCGTAAGGTTCCTGTCTTAATACTGACATCTTGAACCATTCGTGTTGGTCGCTCGTGTGATTTGGCACGAAGTCAAGAATAATTTTCATATCTGTTATTCACGAGAGAGGTCAATAAGCATACAAAAGTGGGACAATTTTCGAAAATATTTTTTACACCTTTATCTTTCATGCTTCTCAGTAGCTTCCTAAAATCCTCCATTGTACCAAACATCGGGTCAATTCCATTAAAATCGGAAATGTCATAGCCAAAGTCTACCATAGGGGATGGATACATTGGTGTGATCCATAACGTATTTACCCCGAGATACTTAAAGTAATCCAATTTTTCCTCGATTCCTTCAAAAAGATTTATTGGAATTAACTACACTGCTAAAATATTTTCATGATATCTCGTCTGAAGCCAAAATTGCTGTTGCTTCTTCCCTACCTTTTAAGTCGCCAATCCCGTCATCGTTCGAGTCGTGAAAGGATCTCACGTAAACTTCATAAATCACAGTTTTTCTCCACCACTTGTCACAGCACTCATATCGCCTGCAGTAAGATTTATGTCGCAGAGGGGCCGTCTTACATGCAGAATTCGAGGAATCAGCATTACCAGATAATAATGTTGCTGGGATAAGAGTCTCACTTTGTTCGACCCTATCTTCATTTTCGTCTGTAGAAAGTTGCACAGATGTCGCAGACACACTCACGAATGCCATTGTGCCTCACAAAAGATTTAGCAAACTGGGTAGGACTCTACATTTGCCATTAAAAATATCAGAACTTGCTATGCATGTCTTCACATAACGAAGAAATAAAATGTTTTGATTCGCAACATAGAAAGTGTACTGGTGTATCTTGCAAAAAAAATTCATCTGCCGTGTATCAATAAGTTACCTCTACTCAACACAGGATACTATTACTGTGCAAAAAGTGACAATATGACAATATTAAATCTGTGGAAAATGTACCGCGCCAGGATCATTATGGAAATCTTGTGAGTTTGTTTCGTGGAAGCTACAAAGATCAAATCTTTCTCACTCTGATCGTGTATGGGTGATACTATTAGTGGACATGTGAAGCAGAATTTACACAATTGCATGCACTTTGTTGCATCATGGCATCATGAACCGCCGGACCCATGATAAAAGGTTGGAGATTATAGTATGTAGCTCTCTGTAGTTTTAATGTAGCAATGCCGACTGTTGGAGATATAACTGTGCCCAGGGACGGAATGCCATTGCGTTAGCTGCTTATTCTTCAACTCTTTTACTTTCTGTTCTGAATAGAATAAAAAATAATCCAATACCTACCGTTGTATTAAATGCTCATTCACCTTATTTGATATGAACCCAAAAATGGGTATGGTTTATTGGTTTGGACTTTCTTATTATAGGAATGAAAAATTAGTTATAGTATCAGAGAAAAGATATCTCCTTCACAAAAGTTGTGGTCAAACTAGGCACATGGCATGCAATTAATTAGTGAAAATCCACATCTCTCATCTCGTGTACCTGATAAATGTTCACAGTACAGCATTTCGTACTGTTGATAACGTTTATTACACGAGTAACCTTAGCCTACACAGTACTGATAATGAACTTGAATTTGCTAAAGTTAAACACGTTGCTTTTTGAAAGTAGCACTGCTCACTGCTGTTACTTTTAAAGAAAAAATCGAAATCTTACTAACCTACATTTGCATTTGTAATTAATTTCGTAAAACTTGTCAGCTCTCATACATATGCCACTGCCCCAACCCAACCTTGCCTTATGTGTTGTTTAGATTTACGAATTTACGATGTACCTTTAATAAACATGATGGTAGATAAGAATCTTTCTTGCCAGTAGTCAGTCAGCAGTAGCCAAAAAGAAATCTGCAGCTGCCTGTGGACTTTTACAGCACTCCCTACACTTGTTCTCTTCAAATTCCGATCATCAATGTCATCTCATCATACAAGATCAACTGGATTTACCTTTTTATTTCCTTTTTACAAGAGTTATTATGAGGCATCACTACCTATATCTATAAGCAGCTAACTATGCAAAATGCAAGTGAAAATGCCAGACACTGACTGTCACTGCATGCATCTTTTCAGGATATCATTTGCCTAAAGTCTAGTACAGTCAACACGCTAAAATCATTTACTTACTAGTTAATTAAAGTAAAAAGGAGTTAATTCATGCTCCAATTTTAATATGAAACGGTGTAAAGTACGTTATCAAACCCCTTCATTAACTGCTCTCGTAGGAGTTTTGCTCGTGTGCCTAAAATGTTGCAGCGCTCTAGTGGAAATAAAATTGTATGAGGATTTCAACAAAAAAGGTGAAAATTGTTTTTAGAAGACTAGAAGTGAAAAGTACTAAAGGCCATTTGCAATTATTTTATTACTTGACTGTAATGTGATAATTATTTAAATTATTATCTTTCCAGGAGATGGCATCTATTTAAGCATCAACAACTGTACAAATCTCCCCGTCGACTGGCAGGACAGAACTTCCTCCCTTGACATTTACAAAAGTGTGTGCATTAAAGTTTTCGAGCATTCCGGGTGCAAAGGGAAGTACGTTACGCTGAG
>JAHZND010001195.1:0-39812 GCA_027744115.1 Acrocyrtus sp. NNG-2020
AATGGGCTGAATGAGAGAAATTCCCATCCCAATGGCGTTCCCCCAGAGCTAAACCACTGAACATCCATTGGGAGTGGGACGGTATTTTTAGGGACAAAGAGTGTTTTAAAAAAATTCTTGGAGATAGTAACACAGACTACATATTTTTTATACGTAAAAGTACGAAGCGAAATCGAAGAGAGATGAGAAAATATTATGCTATGTAATATTCCTTCTTTACTTTCTGTAAGAAATTTTTCATTTCCACCTTCCACCCGTTAATAGAAATAAGTAATAATTCATAGTTCGTGAAAAGGAAACGGAAATTGAAAAAAAAAGTTAGAGCAAAAGAGAAAAGGATATAGAAAAGAGGTTGAAAGGGATTGAGATACTTTACCTGAGGACATATGAGTCTATCTCGTCATTGGAAACGGAATCAATTATCTCGCAGTGGACAAGCTTCAGCATTGCTTCCAGTTGGAACCTGGAAAATAGCAAACGTTTTCACTATTTACTTTACTGTGATGATTTTTTTTAGCGTTTTTGTGAAATATCAAATCGATCGTGAGGAAATCGTTTGCCCGAGAAATGACGTCACATGCTCACATGAGAAGGCTATGTACGTAATAATCAAAATCGCACTTGTCGAGTGACAAAGTAGTTGATGTTGATTGCTCAACCAAAAAAGTAGGGTGCTTCTGTGTACTCTAGATAAAAATAAATAAATATGAACTATGCTTGGTAACTAGATTTGGCCTAAAAAAGATTGAAACGGAGCGACTAAACTATTGCGTGTTTGGAACCGTTGGTATCTAAATAAAGTTCTATATTCTCATATTGCCCCATAATATTTACTACTAAATTCTGATTTGCTGAGAAAAAAAACTTTGCGCAGCAGAGCAGATTCCGGAACAAACGTCTAGTAATTTAATTACATCCTGATTCGAATGACTTTTTTCCTTACAGCTTGTCTGTCAAAAAGCTTAAAAAGTGTGGCCTTGTCCTGCACCATAATTTGAATTTGCATTGCAGAATCCCCTTCTCCTGGCACTGACGGAGGTAAAGATCAATGCATAAAAGTTGCAAACCAATTTCGCAATGCAGTCCTTGCGTGCAACTATCTTTTAGAGGAAAAACCTATTTCCGAAGCATTATTTATATCTCTAGAAGGCCAATATGGAGGTATGTAATAGAATGATTTTTTTGTTCTTTCCTACAGTAAACAGTGGCAGAGTACTAAACTATCTAAGGAGAAATGAGCTTTCTTGCATTCTATTTGTAAATTTTGAGGAGGATACCTAGCAGGTGTAAATTTCCGATGAGAGTGGTGATGTGATTAGTACTTTCATGCAGATTGCAGACCAATTCATGTTTTATTCAGGTCTTGTTATTATGATCAGTATAGGCGCATACGTATTACCGACAACTTTTTTTAATCATGGCCTAGCCGAAACTTTCTTGACTAAACTGATTCATTTTAATGAGGGGCTGCTTTTGTTGGCATGAATAACTTGCGTCATGATCTTTTCCACTACTAAGTATGAGGATTTGAGGATCTCGTACGAAATGTTTTTTCCACTTCCAAATAACCTTTTGAACCTGGTATGGACTTTGTGTGAAAAAAATCAATCCATTTTAGCTGAGATTTTAATCAATGAGGCTATTGTAAAATAAATGTTGGAAGGGCAAAGTCAGCGATGTTGCTCCATTTCAGGAAAGGAATTTGTGACAAGTGAGCAGTTAACACCATTTCGGACACCAGACAGGTCTGAAGCTGTCTACTACAGACATTTTTCACTCTTCTGCATCTCCATTAATTTTTCAAATATGGTCGTAAAATTAACAATTTATTGGCTTTCAGAGGTTTCTGCTTACCTTGGAATTTTTCGCAGGTTACAGCCTTCTCCCATTTTTGCGTCTAACTTTGTAAACCAAATTTCCATGAGCTTTTCCACACCCTCAAAGTAAAAGTCGTTGGTGGAGGATTCCGATGATGCTGAAGAGTTTCCATTGTCGGTGCCATTCACGCTCACGTCGCCGTCTGTTTCTCCGTCACTTTTCATGTCCCGCCCTAAGATGCTTCCCGACTCGTCGGTGAAGTCGCCCGTAGATGAAGCCCTGTCTCCATCCGAGTCTGGATCGGAGTCCACTCCATTCATGCTGACCATTAGCATCATGTCATTCTCGCTCCCACTGTTGTACTCCAAGTCAAAATCGGCACTGGAGCCACTGCTCCTCCTCTCCCCGCTACTGCCGTTGCTCATGTTCTCACAACTTTTTCAAAAAATTTAATATTCTTTTGGCGAAGGAATAAATATCTTTTTATCTAACACAGTTCAAGTCCACAACAGGTACTGAAAAATCACTGTAAAAGAGAAGTAGAGAATACTGCTGAGAATAATGATTTACTTTGAACGAAATGTGTGGGAGGTGGACACCAGGCCCACCCCCAAAAAATAATGTTTCTCCTCACAAATCCCCAAAATTATATGCTAGGAGTAATACTGCAGGAAATATTTTTCTGGTGATTTCAGCAACTTTCTTGGAATGTTGGGGACTAGTGCCCTAAAATAATTAGTGCCAAGTAAAGGGTCCCTAACAGGGATCAAGCTTGAGCTTATCAAGATTGTGTCGCTAGTGATGCTGGTGATACTCGGTGGGAAGGTGAGTTTTCGTTTTTTGTGTTTTTTGAGAGTTGAAGGGGATGTCAGCTTGGCTCCTTCATTGTTGCGAGAAGCAGTGCTCCCTCTGAGGTTATCACATCAGGAGCAATAATGGAACTCTCGACCCGCCGCCAATTCGATCTTGGAATTTTCACGGATATGTTCCGGGCCAGGATTAGTAGCTGTTGTTAGTTTAGCACGGGAGGCTAATCGATTTGCTGTTGGCTTCAAAATTGCCAACCTCTCTACTGGCATAATAGCAAGCCTATTGCCAGTGACTATGAAACTTTTACTTTCAAAATTCAATGGATTTTCTCGACAAATTTTAATACTCCCTTTTCGTTTCCGTTTTTTCTCAAGTACTTTTCCAAAATTAACTTTTACAGCCAAAAACAAACTTTTCCGTCTCTCTATCCAAAGAAAGCCCACGCCAACCTACTAAACACTCCTGGAATATTTCCCCTACCTCTGTAACCTACCCAGATACATAATATGAACCTTGACTACGGAAGAAAAAGTAGAAGGACACCACCCTGGTGACCTCGTATCAAAGTAGGCAGATATTTATTTACCACACTGCATAACACTTATCTATCTACTTTCCCTATATTTTCCATTTCTATCTTTTCATACTCCACAGCCGTACGACAACGGCAACTACGACAAAAGAAATACTGGAAAAGTAATACACTTACCTGGACAATAAAAGAGTATATCCGCTCCTCTCGTCGGAGAAGTCGTTCCTAGCCGACACGAAAGACGAGTTGAAAAGGCACTTTGTTCTTGTTCCAAGCTTCCACACAGCAGCCCATAGGATTTTTTTTGCACTCGTTCTGAACTCCTCTCCTGCTCGCTTTGGCTTTGACTCACTCACTGAACTGACTCCCCAACTTGTTCACATGAAACTTCCGAACTGCCGAGGAATGGATATTACTAGTACTACGTCAGTTGCCTCCTCTCGTCCACTTTCGCTGCTTCCACTGAATGGAAAAACTCTATAAAAAAGGTAGAGGTTCACACTCACAGTACAAGTAAAAAGTTTTTTTTAACACAATTTTCTTCCACTACTGACTAGGGCTACTGACTTTATGAGAGTCTCTCGAAAAATGACAAAGCTCTGAAAAGACCTCTGCTTCTTACTACAGACACATCACAAATGAAAAGGTTTAAGCTCCATCACTGGAGTAGTAGTGAAATAGCTATAGTGAGTGCAATGCAGCCACACAAGAGGCTTCTTCCTCCTTTTAGCTTTCGTAAGAATGAAACTCTGAAGCTCCTATTATGTCATCCTGATCCTACATGTATCGCAGTCATCATATCAAGCTCATATTTTTTTACAATTTTCTTTGCTAGTTCAGCAGCTCCTGTGAAGTCTTTTCCAAAAAAATGTACTAAAAATGTATTTTAAAATGTTTCAAGTCAAAGAGTACAGCACATACGACTCGGAAAGGAGCAGGAGAGCATGCCCCAGACAAAAATTGCTTTGTATTTTTTGGGGAAATCGTTTTGCCTTGCAAGTACACCACGAATGACGAACGTTTACTTTTTGATATTACGATGTACAATGCACTTTCCTCTTTACTTTTTCTTTATAGTAAAATTCCAAAGAAGTTGTTTGGCTTCCTTACCCATTTTTTTAGATAGCCCTTTTTCGTAAGAGTACAAAGAAAATACGCAAATGCATGAAAAAAGGATGAGTAATAAACGAAAATCGACGGTCTCTGAAAATATGAACAGCCACAATTTACTTGGTTGCGCTAACGTATTTCTTCCAGTTAATCCATACCGGCATATTATACATGAGGTGGAATAAGTGTAATAATGTTTTCCTTGTGATAATAATGCAAAGTTTATGAATATGATGTGATGTACGAAAAGGATTTTGCTGATGCACTGCCAGGGGAAAAGTTTTGTAAAAAAAGGAGTATTGAAAGGATGACTATTGGCTAGTGGCTGCTGGTTAAATATCTTTCCGTGTAGTCGCTTGAAGGATGGATAGAGCAAATTATAGATTTGGTAAATACACCAGTCTAGTGCTAGTACAAAAGAATGTTGAGTTTATTACACGGCAGGTTGAGTAAAGCTGAGCGAGAATGAGCTGAGAGCTCACTTCACTTCTTCAAATTAGTTGTGCCTGTGCCGTATGTGCCTAAGGTATATGTACATTTAGTTCAAATGTATCTTTCTAATCTTGAAACTTGACGAATGCCAAGGAGAAGGAGAATGCAAATGGCTTATCTTCCTCGTGTGGTAGTTACCATCATCGCCAGCACAAGTTTTACATCCTTTTAATTGCTGATGCAGAAACAATCAGAAGTATTTTGGAAGGCGACACATGGCTGCGTGGTGTGGAAGATGAAACATCAGACGAGAACCAGTCACAAGCAAGGCACATTGCAGAAACTGCAAAATGTGCCTTGTTTCCAGCTCAGCACGAACCGGCTTTTTTTATGTCTTTCAATCTTAATGGCATTATACATAGTCTTTCTTATCAGGATACCAAAGCATGATAAATGTGATCTAGGTCATGAGCCATGCTGCTAGTACTGTCATTAAACCTTTCATGGGAAAAATTTGCAGTCGATAGCCAATATCTATAATGCTGATGCGTGCAACAGTCACAAGTTAGCTGAAAAATGAACGCAGAATAGCAGAATGAACGACAGCTTCTACTTTTTGCTATATGACACAGGTTCAAATTTCATTCTTAGTAAATGGCGATTGGCTAAAACCGTGCCAAAAGTTGGATGCAAATTGCAAAGGCGGTGCTGATTTCGGTTTCTGATGATGTGATGAACAAAATTACTATGGGTTTACCACCTCACCTAAAAAATCCGACCTGATGACAGTACAGTAATAATAATTTTTCGTTTTTTTATTAACTCAACATTTTTGCATCTTTTTTATAGTCGCTTAAAATTAATAAAATTATTATTTTTTAGCTAAGATGCAATAATTTATTTAATGAATATGATATATGACAATGACATCTACAAAATACCATCCTATAAATAATTAGAGTAAACCTCTTTCCTGGCCCTGACTGCCGTCTGCAACTACAGTATATCAAGTTAACAACCAATTTTAGCCTTACATTTTTTCTCAGAAATGTTTCGTCCATTCCTTACCTTTGTTACTGGCTCAAAAAATTTCCAGAGAGGGAATTTCTTTTCACATTTTTATTGGTTTACACCATTAGGTAGCTTAAAGATACACTGTAGACCTGTATCATCGTTGTCGTCATCAAATAATGTCAGTATTTGTTTCTTGAAAACATTTGATATACTTTTTTATTACATTGTAGTTTATTTATTTATTTAAAAAATCTCTAGACTATAATACAGTACAGTTTCATTTTTTAAAAAATGCTTCACTTAGTCAATGACAGTAGAACAACGACTATTTGTATATTACAACACAGCGACAGCCTCCACTTTACACGTGAAAATGAAGTGGGCCAAGAAACGTAAATATTTTTTAAATTAAACTTTAATTATTAAAGTTACTTAACTTACTTAAACTAGTACTAATTAAGTAGAGATGCATCAGTTAGTTTTTTATGGTGAATATGATGAAGTGAGTGAAGTTGAAATATTATAAATTTAAATTACAAATACACATTAAAAGTTGTCACCCTCACGTACTAGTAACCGTACATGTTTTTTTCTGCAAGATTCACGACATAACATTTGTCAATGTAACTGGTTTATTGATAAAATTAACTTATAAATACAAATTAACTTATGCATACAGCATTATCGTTATCATTAGCTTAAATGCTTCATCTATTTTTTCAACTATACGATAATTTTTTTTAGCTACCAGCTACCTACAAGAAAAAGAGTTGTGAAGCTCTTCGCGAACTCATAAAGACATCATCATTACACTTTACACTACAGCATACAACCAAACGCAACTTGTCAGGCACTAAACTACGACGAACAGGGAACACCTAAATTAGGTAGCTAAAGTTAAATATTAAATTAAAATAATTTACAGTTCGTGTTATTTTTACTTGTTAAAGTAAACAACCGGCCTACTACCAACTACATCAGACAAAAAACCAAGAAGAAATTGAATCAACAATTTCTGGAGCATTATTAATATCCGGTTTACATCTCTTTGTCGAAATTTTGACTTTCCATCCCATTTTACCACCTTCCTCTTTGACTCGACTCACTTCACTTATTTCCACCTTTTCTACATCTATCTCGAACTCCTTAATCAAAATAAATGATCTTTCATTGTGTATTTAAATTTAAAACGTATGAGAGGAGATACTTTAATTTCAGAAATAGAATATCTTTACTTTCGTAACTAAAGTTGAGTTTAAAACATATATGTACGCAAAAACAAGACAAAAACGATCTACTTTATATTATTATACATTATATACATGCACATTTCATTTGATTAAATTACTTTACTGTACATAATTGTTCTAATGAGCTTCTAATAAATTACTAGTTACTAGATTATCCCTTTTAAAACTACTACGAAGATATAGAATTCACTTCTTCCACTGTATTATTTGTAGTAGCACTATTATTCACAAAAGAAGTACATTTTACACCTCCGCCATCTCCTCCCATCGATTCTTCATTATCATTGTACGAGGAGGACTCTGGTTCAATACACTCATTGTCATTTTGATACTCTTCATTTATTTCCTCCCCACCACCTCCACCATTATCCCCGCAATTGTTCCCATAATCTTCTTCCTCTTCGTAATTATAATTTGTGTACTCGTTATTACCACCCTTATGGTTCCCCTCCTCGTATGACTGATTACCATTATCGTACACATCACAATCTTCGCCTCCTCCATTGTCATTACCAAACTCTTCTCCGTTATTATCATACCCACTTTCACTAAACTCCGCGCCACCACTTTCACCGTATTCCTCGTTTACCTCGTTATTTGTATAGCCGCACTCGCCTTCATCAGTCTTGTCTTCGTGTGTGTACTGTGGTTCTTCGCAGAAACGTTCCTGTAGCTCCTGAGACGGATACTCCGACTCTCGCCTCTCCTCTTCCACTGAGTTTGAATATTCATTCTCAAATTGGTTTTGTTCTTGGTGATGATATTCTTCTTCCCCTTCCTGACTGTCTCCTGGGGGCCCATCGTTTTCTTCCATCCATTGGTTTCGTTCTTCCTCGTTGTTACTAGTTGGTTCCCTTGTTCCTTCATTAAATTGCATGGCTTCAGATGGATTGTTATTTCCCTCTTGTTCCCACCCTGCTTCCTCCCAACTGTCATTCATTTGAGCGGTTTCTTGGGAAGGCTGGCTGGAGGAAGGTACATTTTCTGTTCCCTCCATTTCCATATCCCAATTCTCTTCGTGATGGGAAGTGGGCTGATTCTGTTCTTGTTCATGCTTTTGCTGCCAGGATCGATCGGAACGACGACGGCTTCCATTATCTTCACCGGAACGGTGTCGAGAACGTCTATCACTATTATTATCGTTGGAGTTTCGCCTTCTCCTGTTACCCCTATCACTGTCATCACGGTTGCGTCGTTGACTTGAAGGTGACCTGGAACGTCTTCCACGGCTGCTTTCTCTGTCACCTTCCCGGCTTCTTGGCCTGTCCCTTTCACCACTTCTTCGGTCACCAGATTTATCTCCTCGGCCACCCCACGGGTTTTCACTTCGCCCTAGTAAATAACCCACAGTTATTTTAACTTTTATATGTTAACAGTACACCCATTGTCAACTGTCAATAGTATTTTTTTAAAATAAAAATAACATAATTTAAAGCAAAAAACTCCACAGCCACAAACCTCCTCTGCCGCCACGACCACCTCTGAAGCTACCTCGAGATTCCACATCTGCTTCCATGAGGTCCTCCAAATGTTCATTGCCCCATCCTCCCCTTCCTCCTCTCCAATTTCCTCTTCCACCACGGCCCCCTCTACCTCCTCTACCACCCCATTCTCCATCCCGTGCCCATCCACCCCTCCTTCCACCAAATCCCCGGTCGCTAGGTGGAGCAAATGGATTTCCTTGATTGCTACTCGATCCAATATCAAAGGGATTTTCTGATGTGCCAAAGTTGCCTGGGACGAAAGGATTCCCAGCAGAAGCAGCGGTAGCAAATGGATTGTTTGGACTGGGATTTAAGAAAGGGTTCTCCGTGTTATCACCGAAGCCACCCCATGCTGAAGGTTGTTGATGGCGAGTTGCAACAGAGAACAATGAAGGTGGCCGAGCAGGACGTGTTCCCAGAAGTCCAGTAGGTTGGCCGAATGAATTTGGCATTAGAGGGCGCTGGCCAATTCCTGGAGGTGTTCCTAGCAGACTATTTCCTCCAGTTTTGTCATTCATAAAACTGTAACCTGATGCAACACAAATAAAAAAACTTTTAAAGTGAATTCTATTTTCAGGATTTTCTCAAATTCACACTTGAACCACTCATTCCCGAGATTATATAACACGCGGGAAAGTACCTTCAGCTAAGCTCTTTAGTCTTTCAAATACTGGTCGATCGTCCTTCATCTGTGAGGGAGACATAGCTCCAGTGTCTAGGGAATTTTCTGCAGATGGTGACATTTTCTCGTCTGGGTCATCAAAACGGCTCCTTTTCCTGTAAATTTATTAGTTTGGTAACAAGAAAATTAGATACTTGTTCTAGTTTCAATTTAACAAATGTGTAAAACTAAAAGAAGTCAAATCTACAGATGTAGAAAGCTTTCTATATGCAATTAATTTTATGTCAATCTAATCACACTCAAACAACTTTCGTCTTAATGTTGCAATGACTATAAAAATTTTCAACTGATCATTACAGTGAAAATATATTATTTTTCCATTGCCAAACATGCACTAGTGCAGTGATAAGAACAAATCAGTG
The DNA here is from genome assembly GCA_027744115.1 of Acrocyrtus sp. NNG-2020. NCBI lineage: Eukaryota > Metazoa > Arthropoda > Collembola > Entomobryomorpha > Entomobryidae > Acrocyrtus > Acrocyrtus sp. NNG-2020. Next base: position 9,495 of record JAHZND010001195.1, read on the forward strand.
GTACTCACTTTCCCCTTCTGCTCCCTCCTCCTTCGTCATTATTTATTAAATCAGACGACGATAAGGCAGACTCATCATTGCTATTATTTACGATAGAATCATTAAGCTGATGTGATTGTTGGGGAGGGGGTACCCCTGTAGGAGTTGGAGGTGCTGGCATTTCTCCAAGGAGTCCTGGTGCACCAGCAAGGCTAGGATGAGGTGGAGGACCGCTCGCTCCTCCTGCAGGTGGAACAGGCATTGCTGGTGCAGGCACCATACCCATACTCATCATAGGTGGCAAACCCGGAAGACTTCCCAATCCTTGGAAGGGCCCTGGAGCCATAGCCAACATTGGAGGAGGAACCATTAAATTCATCCCCATAGGCATCATGCTAATTCCAGGTGCTGAAAATAGTAAAAATATAACTTAGATGTTATTCTAGTTGGATCTTATGCATAATTCACACTTTTTATATTCTATGTGCATTATTAAAATATTTCATTTTTTCATTATAGACTCACGGCCTAATCCAAATGGAGGGATCGGAGGATGATGCCCCTCCCTTGAATCCGTATCACCTGCTTTACCTCCAACTGCAGCTGCCAAAGCAGCAGGATCAAGCAGAGACGTTATACCACCACCAGGATGGGGTGCACCACCAATTCCGGTAAGACCTGGTATTTGTCCAGAAGTGCTAGGTGGAGGAGGTGGCCCACCAGCTGATGATGGTGGAGGCAGTGGTGGCTGTAGTAAAGAGTTACTGTCTTGGCTGTTTTCGTTGTCTTGTGGTAGTGGTGGAAGAAGAATGTTTTGATGCTCGAACGACTTATCTGTTGGTGGTTGTGGTTTGTCTAATATAGAGTATAAGTACATTATATTAATCAAATGCGTAAGTCAATCTTAGTTTAGTTTGTTTAATTGGATTACTAGTGCTGCGTAATTGTCCTTTGACAAGCTTATTAAATTTTTTATTTACTTTTAAGGAAATCAGGTAGTGTATCCTCGTCCATGCAACCGCCATCTTCAAATTCTTCTAAATTGGTGTCTTCCCTCATCTTGATCCATGGAATATACGAAACACCGTCTCCAACTTCCCAGTAATCTTTCCATTCTTTCCCTTTAACTCCTTTACCCGGAGCCCAGGCCAGCTAAAATGTGTAAAACAAAATTAATGATTTAATTTTGATTTTTTAATAATTTCAACAAACTGATTTCTCAAAATATGTTTTAAACACATACCGTGATAGTTTTTCCTTGTAATTTCGTATTCTTAAGTCTATCCAATGCTCTTACGGCGTCTTGCCTTCTGTTCATCACAATAAATGCACATCCTCTGGGTATGATTAAGTCAATCGATACGATGTCCCCATATGCTCCAAATGTATCAGAAATCTCTTCTTGACTAACAAGTTTGCTTAAATGGCCTACCCACAATGTCGTAGAACACACTGACAAATGCTCCTTTTTAATTGAAGGCAATCCTTTCCTTTGTCTCTCCTTTTCCTTTTCCCTTTCCTCTCGAGCCCGTTCACGAGAACGAGATCTATAGCTTCTCTTACTTCTTCCCCTAGACCTGGATCTAGATCTAGACCTACGACCTCCACGGCGATCATTCTCATGTCTATCTCGAGATCTGGATCTTTTCGATCTATTAGAACGATCTCTGTCACGTAGGTGGGAGCCAGGTATGTCACTTGCATCTTTGGAATCATCCGCACATAAATCAATCTCTTCGTAAATCTTCTGGCTAATTGTAATCTGTGGTTGCTGCTGATTACTGTTGTAATGGTTGAAAAATCCACTGTCCGGCTGCTGACCAAATAGAGGCACTGAGGAAGATGATGGATCTTGCGGAGGAAATGGTGGGGGCACCCCTTGGATAGGAAATGGCATAGGCAACCCAAACGGATTTGATTGATTATTTCCTTGACTTGCTGCTGCAGCATTCCTGAACAGATTTTGGAGTAGTTGTTGTTGTTGCTGTTGAGAGTTTTGATGATTCTGCTGTTCACTCAGCTGCTGGAAAAAAGGTGGTGGAAGGAGCACATTTGAATTGGAATTATTTCCTCCCCCTACAGACAACTGATTTGAATTCTGGTCCACTCCTGAATCTCCTCGTGAATCCACACCGTCAGGGGGCAAGGGAAGCTCACAGTCTTTAGCAAACGGGAGTCTGGCAACTGTTTCTGCTAATCTTTGATCGAATGCAGCTTCCTGTTTAGAAAGTTCAGCTAGTTTTCTCTGACGTTCTTGTTCAGGCGTATTTGCATATGAGGTGGATGACTGAGCTACATGTGCAGCAGCAGCGGCCGCCATTTGCTCCTGCAACGTTTGCAGCTGTCGTAAGATTTCTGGGTTAGAAAGGATACTGCCAAGGGCCGCTCCAACTTCATAAGAACCACTTGCCCCACCTGGATTATTAGAACAGTTGGTTGGATCTGAGGAGTTTTTTCCAGTCGAAATGTTCCCACTTCCATCTTCATCTCCGTCTCCATAATCAAAATCAAGAAGTTTTTTGTTAAAATGAACGTTGGGTAACGAAAATCCTAGCTGACTGCTATTCGTACCAGAGGGTACATTTGAAGAACTAACACCACTACTAGTTGAGTTATTTACGTTATTTCCTCCTGGCTCTGAATTAGAGTTTTGATTGTTGATTTGTTCCCATATGGGATTTTGTGGGTCGGCAAGGTCGAAAAGAGGTTGAATCACTTCAGGACTAAATATTCTATTTTTCTGCCAGAGATTAAGGACACGAATTATTTTTGCTTTATCTTCTTCCGGACAGCGATACAAGTGCACGAAGGTGTTCTGAATGTTGCGCGAAAATCGAGGAGCAAATACATCCTTTTCCGAACCAAATTGATGTCGCGACTGCCGTATAATTGAGTCAATAACGTATAATCCAGGAATCTTATATTCCGCTTTGCACTAAAATTTACATAGAATATCGAAATTAGATAAAAACCATTAAGCTTTTTGTTGCACAAATCAAATAATCATTCTCATTTCTCAATTTCTTTTCCTTCTTACCTTTTGAATGAACTTCTCTACACTCTGTACAACGTGTTTATAGAGTTTCACTGCTTTTAAGGCCGCTCGTGTAATAGATGTCATTTTCCCTTTTGAAATTGGAGGCTTCACCTCATACAACGACTGAAGCTGAAAGTAAAAAAATATTTTTGATTTATTGTTGGTTAAACCTAGTACACAGACAAAATTTTTAAAGAGAAAGGAATGCACTTTGTTTGATAATTTGTTGACGTTACACTTACCTCCGCGTAGAAGGAGTTCACTGCGTCCATTTCCGTCATCTTGATAGTTTTGAATTTCAGGCGAATTGAAAAATGTAGAATTTAAATACGATAATGCCGATTTGGCACTTTCGGTAATTACTGCAAGAATCGGTTCAATCAAATCAGTTTCTTCTTTCAATTTGTCATAAAAAATTGACGTTTCGGTTACTTATTGCTGCTCTTCATATTTTCATTTCGTATCGATGCAATGTTGTTCAGATATCCTGATACAATCTTGTAACGTTGTATATTCCTGCAATTGCATTTATCTGCAATGTGGAATCCGATTCTAATGGCTGAGCCCCAACATCCACAATTGACAAACTGGAAAGCTGAAAGTTGAAATCAAACGCTCTAGTAATGCCGTGAATGGCGAATAATCAGTCTCAGTCAGCAAGTTGAAGTCTCTGAGGTGAATAGTTGATAGCGAGACACTGCGCTTCGGCTGCACGTAAACTTTTAGCAACTGCAAACTCGCAAAACTTTTTGAACAACGGTTTTTGTTTTGAAGGGTCTCGCTAAATTATTTATCATACATTTTCTATTTTCAATACTTCGCTATGCTTAAAAATGTGTCATTCAGCAATACAGATTAAACTTGAACACTTCTAATTGATTTGGTTTGCGTCGCAGGTGGTAAAATAAAACTAAAAACGCAAATTAAATTAGTTTAGTTTAGTAATGCCCAACTTGTTTATTCTCATATCGTTCTTCATAAAAGTTCACTTTCAGTCACTACCTATCCTTAACAAAAATAAAAATCACGCTGTCCGTGATTACACCTAAACTTTGTAAGTTAACCCATGTTACATTTTTTGTAACGAAATTTCACTAATTTCTTAAAATTATATGCCGACAAACTCGGCACAATGCAACAAGATTCAAGTTGCTCCTCTAATAAATAAAACCACAAACTACAATCGTTGGCTATAAGTTAGCTCCTGAATATTAACAATTGACGACTTTTCCGTTGCAATTTTTCGTGGTTGTGACTTTTCTATATCTGTCCAATGCACAAAACCAATTTAATTTCTCGGTAAGTCCAAGCCGATAACCACTTATCAAATTTTTTCCCTACTAAACAGACAATACACTTTTGCCGTAGGGATTTTTAGCTCGTCATTGTTGCTTCTACTAGTTCTCAAAAAATTTATCAACCTCGCATCTCTCTCGTCTCTGATATATCTTATCAAAATAACCTATGTATTTACATTCTTACAATCGAAGCACTTTCTTAACCGCTCACTTCCATTTAAATTTGGTTAAGTGTTTTTCTTTGAAACCTCCTCAAATTGACAGTTCCTTTTTCGGAGAATTGGCAAATTTTCCCCAGAATAATCTACAACCACTAATTTTCTCCTCAACTTAATTAGTTTTTAGATTTCTAATATTTCCATTATTTATTTGGGTATGGATATTAATTTCTATTAAAATTAAATCATCACCCGTTTATTTTTGCTATTTTGTTCTATTTATTTGCTAAAAATGAAGCTGCTGCTCTGCTACTCTTCATGATGATGATGATTCTCCTTCCCCTATATTGTCCATGCATAAATCCCCTATCCTTTCTCTTGTCAGTGGGTCCAAGTCCAACTGGGTAAAATTTACGGCTGGGATATACGGAAACAGATACAATTTGAAAAAAAAAACAATGGATCGGAGTAGATTTTAAAAGAGGACGGGATGATTTTCACAGAAAAAATAGTTTTTCTTCTATTCCCACACACGTTATTCTGTCGGCTGTCTTCCTTTTAAAGCCGGACTTATATTAAATGCATGCATATACAACAGTATTCATACATGCTTATTATGCAACAATGCTAGTACACATACACACATCGCACCTGTTCAGTAGTACATATCACATATAGGAGGTAGGTAGTAGGTAGTAGAGGTAGGCAAGTTATGTATGTAGTAAACCATATAGGCCATGCCATACTATAGGCCCATAATATAAATATTGATGATGTACATTATTGTCATGTGTGTAGACTAGACTGTATTTGGGTAATTTGGGCACTACTGTACTGTCTTTACAACAACTCACAACACTGCATGTATACAGAGAAGTTCATAATTTTAACATGGCACAGGTCACACTGACTGTACTGTCAATGTTTAGATGTACGAGTAATGAGTGAACAGAACAGAATGTACAAACGTACTTACTAATGCTAATGGTGATAGCGAGAGTGAGAGTGAGCGACAAGATCGCCACTATAGTGCAGTGCTTTCTTTCATCGTCTTTTCCGTTTTCGCGTTTAGTGTTTAGAGCGTAGCATCTTCTTACCACTGCACCGCACCGTCACAATCCTCTGCTGGTGTGTGGTCCCTGCTCTTGCTATGCTGCCTGCTGCATTGGTGAATCTTCGTGAAAAGAAAAAAGGATGATGAATTGATGCACGGAGAAGATACGAGGATAGGAAAGGAGAAGGAGTGAGCCTCAGCAGAGTGGAGTGAAGTGAGGAGAGGACACTGCAGATGCAGAGTGAGCACTACTGAGGGGAAGTTTCAATGTTAGCGTGATAGGTATTTTGGCATGTATTCCGATGAATTAGAATGGAAAAGCGTTGTAGAATGATTCAAACAGGGTGCATGAAGAGATCCTTTGAAAAACGGAAAATATTGTGGAAAAAAGCAAAAGGGTTGAAAAGAGAAAAAAAGCGTTTTTGATTATATTTTTAGTAAGAGAAGGAATGTATTTTTGAATGGATTTGGAATGGGCTAAATAAAAAAAATTGTATGTTTTGCTACTGGCCATTGTACTCAATAGATGACGGTGAAGAAGACAAAGTGCTTCGTTCGTGCATTTTTCATTTTTGAAAAAGGCGAAATGAAAGCATTGGAATAGTACAATAGGGAAAGTATAAGAAAGGGAAGGTTTGAGAAAAGGATCGGATGATTACATGACATGAATTGGAGAATATGATATTTAATTTTAGCAATTTAAACCTGTTAGATTGTTTTGAATTATTATTTAAGTTTATTCACATTTTATTATTATAGGTTGGAGTACCATATAATAGTAAATTGGTAAATAAATTAAGAAACTTGTGGCTAAAATGTAAAATATAATTGACTAATTTTACAGTTTATTTTAGCCGCTTGCTTGTAATATTCGACACGATTAATATGTTGTAATTTTATGCTAATTTCAATTTCTGATATACCTTTTTATAAATTTTTTTTATAATTTGATTACGTAAACTATTACAGGTATTCGTGTTGAAACGTTTACTGAAAGCCTTAGAGTTTGTAAAGAGTTGTCAAACTGTCAAAGATGTTTCTAGTCATGTATTGACTCGAGTGACAAAAATGAAAAGGGAAGTGTGAAGTTTATACTGCCATTTTATATTTTAAGAATTGGCATTGATTACTATTGATTAGTATACAGGATGCAGAAAGTTGACATATTGACAAATTAATACATTCATGATAACTAAGCAAATACGAATAATGATATTAGGAAGAAACAAAGTTAAGATGATGTATAAACTGATATAGTATGTAAGTTATGGCAAAAGATTGATTTACAAAAACATTTAACAAAAAAATTATAATAGTAACAGTTGGGTATTTTACAAATGTCAGATGGTGAAATATGAAATCAAGTTGATCATTGCTCATCCAGGTAAACTCTCTGTGGCTACCTTGCCGGTATTGCCGCTGTTACCTGTTGTTCCAGGGTTACTCAATGTAGAAACTGTAGTGGTTTCTCGGGTGAACTTGTCAGGATCGAATTCTCTAGGTTTCTAAAAATACATAATTCAAGTAAGACATAAATTAGGCATTAGTAATTAGTACGCATGTCCTAATTTTGTCAAAGTGAATGTGTTAAAGCTTTTAAATAGCTAGAGTTCACCTCAAGAACAATACTGCCTCGTATGTCAGGTTCCAAATGAGAAAAGTCTGGCGGTGGCGTCCTCACTTTCGACAAATTCAATAGAGTCTCACGATCATACCGCTGATTGAACAAGTTCTCTTCTTGAAACTCATCTTCGACATCTAGTTCCTCCTCTTCTTCTACATCTTCAATACTATTGCTGGCACAGAATAAATCAGGATACTTTTGAAGGAAGTAGTCGTCCAACGCCATTTTCGCCTCCTGGACGTACTGCAAGTCATCACCCAGAATTTTTATAGAATGGTCTCCCAGCATCACCGTATACGCAAAGTGAGACGAAGCTGGGTGACTGGGATGCGTATGATGTTGGTCCAATTTAGTTCCTCCGTGAGGTGCCGCAGCGGAAGTCGACCCAGACAATTGCATTCTCTTTAACCCCAACTCCACGTCGTCCATGCCAGCCATTTCTGTAAAGTCCCCACAAGATGTGGACGAAGTTGGGAGGACCATTCCCTCCAGGACTGGGGAGGCGTTCCTTGTAATCGTCTCCTGAATTAGTTGCTTCGCTATGCTGCTCAAAATGAAAATAATTATTATTAGCAATTTTCGCATAAACCACTTCAAATGGTCAAAATTGACACAGAATTAATAAAGTAAGCTTAAGCTAAAATGCGTACGGTTTTTCATAATAAACAAACGGCCCATCATCTGGATCTGACTCTGATTCAGAATTACTTTCTACATCTTCCTCAGTGTCACTGAATTCACTGTCGTGAAACTCATAATAATCGCCAAAAGTGACCCAGTCGTATACAACATAGTCTTTTATAGTTTTGAAATGGGCTAAAGTGGAGTTTGCATCGTTTGAGGAGTCCTCCTCCACACAACCAATTTCAAATAACGAAACTTTGCCAGAGCGTTTCCCCACCTTTCTGAACTCTTTCATTAATGTAATGGGGGACACCTTCAAGTCGTGTCTTTTGTCATCGCCGTTACTTTCCATAATCCAGTTAAAATTACAACTTGTTAAGAAAATATATAAATTCCAAAATTCTTCCTAATTCATAACAGAAAACATAAATCTGGCATCTGCTTTTATAATAGCTCTAAAGAAAGACAGTTACATACGGCACAGCTACCACCTACAGAAAATAAGCACCATTTTGTATTTACTCTGTGGAAATCTAATCATCACTTCACCCTCACCTCAGCTGTGAAAGATCACTCTCATAGAAATGAGTTTGCATAGATATGCAAAACACCTTTCTTGATTAATAATTAACACTGGTTACAATTTTGTAAATGCACTAAAGTAGAGAGATAGAGATTTCCGATAAACGAGTTTAAATGTCTTAAAGCACTTACTTAATGGACTGCTGAGAATAGCCGTTAATGGAAAGCACTCTCTCTTTGGCAGTTGGGGCGACTAGAGACAAAGAAACAAATCTCTTAATTTCTGCATTAATTCTTGATTATAATAGTGAAAATGCCTCCAATAGTAGATTAAAATGATTAAAATTTTTAGATTCCACATCAGTCATTTAATTTTACACAGCCTGGGTAATAAACCATTGAAAATTATGTGTTGGTAAGTTTTAGTTAAGAAAGTTAAATGTTTCTCACACGATTTGTTATTAAAATAATAGTGAATTCGAAAAACACATGTAAACGCGAAAAAAATTAATTGAATGTAATCGAACCTTTTTCAAACGAGATTATAGTGTCGCTAATTGCTTCAATGAGGTGTACTCTCCTTCCCCTCACACCCATCACTAACATAAAATCCGTTCATACTTCCATGTCAAGGTTTTTTACAAAATGAAAAAAGGTTGAAAAAGGTGTATAAATAGTGATTTATTCAATTCTAGTTTTTACCCTTTCCAGAATCCGAATTCTTGATAATAATTTCTTCCCGATAAGTCTTTGCGGGCGGAGGCGTTGGCGTATCTACAACTGCGGAAGGTGATGTAGATCCGGTGGGAAAGATGACTTCAGGTTTTATTGGATTTGTGGCTCCGCCACTAGCACAATTTGTAATGATCACGTTTACATTGTTGCTATTATTGTTGGTAGCAGAACTGTTTGCGTTTCCGCTACCGCCTCCTCCACTGGTACTATTTCTGGGGCTCCTCTCCTCTAGGATGGAGTCTACAGCAGCTTCCTAAAAAATTTCAGAGAATGAATGAGTTAAAATAAAGGGTGGTTTTTGAAGTAGTCAAATTTAAATAGTCTCAATCTGCCCCAAATATTTACATTCAAGTTTCTCCGCTGCCTGTAATAATTGGAGCTATCACTGGGTAACATCCACTTGGAAGCACGCAACTCGACCAACTCAAAAATAGCTAATCTCAAGCTTGGTGGGAGACATGGCTGCGCGGAAGCATCCCTCATAGAACTCATGACCCTGTCCAGCACTTCAGGATATGTGTTTTCAAGCATGGCTCCCACTCTGCGCAAGTCCTCTGAGAGTATCTGAATCTCTGATGAAATTTCTGCTACCCTCGTGTTGTTTCCTCCAATACCATGTAAGAGTCGGCATGCTGTTTCCAGTCTTGCCACAACTGTTTCCACCGGGGGCATATCACCTCCCCCACTAGATGAATGACTAGAACTACCCCCACCACCACCTCCTCCACCGCCACCAATCCCAGAACCGCTCCCACCTCCAGAGGAGCTTCCCCCTCCGGACGAAATCGAGTTGAAGTGGGAACCTATCAAGGATGACGTCACTACCCCTCCACCGCCCCCCAATCCATTAGAATTTAATGGCCCCCCACCTCCAAACTGATGGGAATGATGATGGCCCAAATGTGAATTATGGTACTGAGCAGAAAGCATAGGCGGAGGTCTATGAATTCCTTGATGTGGAGGTTGGTGCGGTTGATGTGGGTGATGATGATGGTGCTGGGGTGGACCGCCCGGATGATTATGGTGGCCCAACAGCAGACCACTTTGATGTAGTGCGGCCGCTGCCGCATACGGTCCCGCACCACCACCAGCCTGATGTTGGGGGTGATGATGACCACTCACAAATATTCGACCTCCAGCTCCCCCACCATTTCCCCCATTTCTTTGTACCATATTCCCAAGATGATTATAGTTTAATCCCGAGCTCGCGTAAAGTCCAGCTGTGCCACCACCAATAATTCCTCCTCCTCCACCAGCAACACCACAACCCTTTCTCATTTTGACATTGGGCCCAAACAAGATGACTTAGCTTTTTTAAACGAGCCGATACAGACGACGAAGGAGGAAGAAGATTCTTTCTTCTTTTTCGAAACTGCGTTTCAATCCTTTCTTCGTCGGGGATTGTATTAAAAAAGCAACAGATTTCCTTTTTTCTCACCACTACCGAACTTCACACGTAGTAAAATATTTCCATGCTTGCAGTGCATGATTTTGTTTTCCCTTTCTTATGTAATGATAATGATTATCCTCATCATACTTTCTCGATATCTCGACTTTTGTATTTCTTTAAGCCAGCGACAGGCGACAGCGTGTGTTGAAGCTATGCACTCCCGGACACTATACGAACTCCACTTCCGATTTTCACCGACTGTTCTACAAAAAATCCTTTCACCTCCACCATCATTTCTTCGCGTTACCCCTCATCATTATACTCCCACCCACACTAAACTTGTTCTAAAACGCTACGCTTGCTTTTTCTACAACGTCATCAGCTCAAAAGGCCGTCATTACTATCAGCGAAAATAATCTTTCTCGTTCTGATGACGCAGCAAGCTAAGCGTTTTTCATGCATGGAAGTATTAGGAGGAGACCGACCGAGAAGAGGTTCGTTTTGATAAGAGGAAAAAACTGCTGCTTCATGGTTTTGTTTATTATTGAAGGGAGACGAGTGACATGGGATATCGTTTTTGGCGAGATGAATGAGAGGCATCAAGAAGACCATGCTCGGGGAAGGAAACAAGAAGTGATTTTTTCTATATGACCAGAGTAATATTATTCCTTTTAATCTTCTCAAAAGTATAGAAAGGAGTACAGATTCTTTGAATGAAATTTGGATAGGAGAAGTCGCATAAGTAAATACTTCTTTGTGTAAACATGTATGTTTAAAAAGTTTCTTGCTTTTTACTCTTTTATTTCCAGAGAAATGCAATTTAGATAGGAATGAGTAGAGATGCACATAATATTCTGCTCCCGTTAGTATAGCGAAAAAGGTTCAGTGACATTGCCCATTCATCATTAATATGAGGAGGACATGAGGAGGATGTACATAGTTTTCATGAAAAAAATTCAAAGAGTAGAGTATACACAGTTAGTGTAACTTTAAAATATGCGGAATTCTCTTATTTAATTTAACGCTACACAAACCAACAGATAACCTACCTACCTACAACCTATAGTATTTTTACACCAAAACGATCACATATGAGAACATGACCAGTTACTGATGTGAAAATATATGTTGCTGATGAAGTTGTTTTACTGTTGTCGTGCACTGCTCTGATGCCTTATCACCGCTGCATACTGGACTTCCCTCTTGTGAAATAAAAAAGTGAATTCAATTACGTAACTGGTTTAGATTTGAAATTAAAGGAATATTTTTTACTTCATACACTTGAGTGATAATATAAAATGAACTAAAAGTATAAAATTATGTAATGCTAATATGTCCAACAATTACACACATGCACTACTACACATCTTTTTCCAAATAATCCAAACCAGCCGGATTACAAAGTATTCGCGACCAATCTGAATTAGCTACATACACATAATGTTTTCCAATCCCGTTAATAAATAAATTTAGAAATGGTAAGATTAATTATATTTATTTATTATTACCCGAAACCTTACGGCTGGAAGGAAAATGGGTTGCTACTTGTTTGATAATTCAAAATTCAAAGAACATTAATTTGAAAGATAGTTTCGTCGAAAATAAGAAATAGAGCAGCTTTAATTTGTCACACGTAATGATTGCTTATTCAAAAGTAAAATTAAAATTTGTAATCAAATCTAAAGTATAAAGTACGCTGTCTAGCGTTCATTTCGGGAATCCTTTTAGACGCAAATTAAGTTTCACAAAAGATTATCATTTTAAAACTCCAAAAAGCGCATAATAGCTGTAACCTAACTTATAGAAGAGCGCCTAAAATACAAATTTTTTAATAAAGGTTTAATTATATGTGTCTAATTTTATCGAATAGGTACACTTGCTATGCGCTTAGAGGTAACTGATCCTGTTCCATTTGCAAGTAACACGTCATTTCCCTCCCACTGCGCTTTTCCTTCGGAATTAACTTTCAGCTCTACTTGCAATTTTTCCCAAATCTTCTTCTTGGGGTTAAGTACGTCGTCTGGTTTTCCATCTTCGTAGGACTCTACAACGACCCTGTCGCCAGCGGCTGCTCCTGCGGGAGCATGAAGTGGTTCAACATCTTTCGGATCTTCCCTAAGTAGGCAATATTTAAAAAATTAAATTAAAAGTTTCACAAAACTCGCAAGTAAAATATTTTGCCGAAATTATGAACTTACTTCGAAGCACAAAGAACCATTCCAGCACTCATAATGCCTTTCAACTTTGCAGGCTTAAGATTACAGAGTACTATGACCATCCTGTCTTTCATTTCTTCAATCGGGACGAAATTTGCCAAGCCACTGACTATTGTTCTAGGTTCAGCCTCGCCAACATCAATTTTTTCAATGTAAAGTGAATCAGCTTCAGGATGTTTTTCAACTTCAACAACTTTCCCAACACGAATATCTAATTTATGAGGTCCTAAAAAGTCTTCTTTAACTGAAACATTTAACAAAAAGTAGAATACTTATGTTATTATGTTCTGAATTGGATATCATAAAACTTTAATTTCAGATTCAGACCGTACTTCAATCTTTAATTTAAATCGTTTGAGCTTTAAAAAACTTAAATTTCGTATAAAATCAAGTACCTAATTTTGATGGATCAGGGTAAGCCTTCTTCGTTAGTTCTTGAAGCTCCTTAGAGATCTAACATTAACGAAATGGAATAAACTGATCAAACACTCTACGAATTTAAACAATGCCTTTGATAAAAAGAAACTGAATCTGGTTCAAGCATTCGTTAATCCGTTAATTGAAGTACAAACACATTCTTACCCGAATATCTCGTTCCTTCAGGATACTCATCATTCTGTCCTCGCCTAGTACTTCTTGTAGATTTCTAGATATGAGCTCCTTCTTTCTATCAGGGCTCAACTCCTCCCCATTTGCGGAATTACCATTAGCGGATGCCATTGTGAAATTTGCGAATTACTTGCGTTTAATACTATATCCGAAAAACTGCAATCATAAAAAAACATACGCAAAAACTTATTAACTGACCAACTTTCGTGAAACGTGTCTTTTCTAAAGTTTTTCTTAGTACATATTTTCTTATACTATATACAGTGCAGCAAATTCTTATTCGATATTTCAATTTGTTTTAAAATTCCAGACTTAACTTACTTAAAGTAATTATTGACGAATACTGATTATTGTTTTTGTTTTTTGTTTTAAGTAGCTATACTACTGAACTGAAGAATTAATATCTGACTGTAAGTTGAGATCGCGACTATCGCGAGATCAATATTAGCACTGAACTTAAAAATGATTCTTACATACCTAACAATACTGTCTGAAATTACAATCGCTGCGCTGGAAAAGCGCACAAAAAACTAAATTGTTCCTTTTCCAAACTAAAAATATTCCTCTCCCACAAATTGTCTTCTAAATTACAATTTGCAACAACGAAATAATTTCACTGAACAAAAACGTGGCAGTTTTACTGACAACGTGTCATGCCCACTTCAATCTTGAACCTGCATCTACACGAATTTGCGAAAATTCCACATGCTCTACTTCTCAATCTCAAGTACTACCACTACAACAGCCCATTGCCGCCTTACCAAACACCAAAAATACTAAAATAGTACTGCTCTCCACAACTGCAAATTTCCATCAAGGTCAACATCATTCTAATCCTGCCTAAATTGATGACGGCGATGCGATTGTCTTGTCGTACGTAATCTAGACCTATTGTATCCTGTTCCACATTACTTCGTGTTCGTGGAACACTCTACTCTGACTGACTTATACCAACTCCAGAGCAAAAAAGTAGGACTAAAAAATTATTTGATGACTTCAATCAAGAAATTGTGCTGATGTAATATAAAGGAGCAGGTAAAGGTATTTCCACAAATACGCATTTTTTACATACACTTGCGGGAGGATCTACCTCAATATTTGGGCGGAATTTCATCATCCTCAAATTAAGAGCAATTTTTTTTAGATACGGGATTAACAGGATGCACCTGGCACATGCTTTTATTACATCCTTCTAGCGAACATTTTCTTTAAAAAATCTCTTGTATTATAATGAATTAATTAAAGTTTATCTTACCTTGAGTCAAGTACGTTAAAAATTTAATTAAGAAGTGCAATGCACTATGAAGTATGAACTGTTCCTTAAACTTAAAACAATTTTAAAAATAAAACAGCTGTTCCATTCACTCTCCTCACTTCTACTATTTAAAGGCTGATGACTGCTGACAATTAAAACTTATTAATCTCTCGGGCACTGCACTTGTCCTCTAAAAGAACTCCACAGGACACCATTCGACTGGACACGAGACTAAAATATGCTGAGCTGTCTTTTTTCTCCTTCAGTTCCAAAAGGGTGGTGGTGTAGTGATGGGCAAGAGATGAGCGCACAAATTTTTTTAATTGATCAAGTTGAAGCTTGTGTCTGTCTGTCTATGTCTTCTCCTACAAGTTTTTTTTTCGCCAGATAAGTTCTAATCAAGAAGATCTCATAAAGCTTTCAAGATATAGCCATATGGCCGGAGAGAGGTAGAAAGCAGTTTACGAGAGCGTTCAAGTTTTGAGGATTTTGTACACGCCTTCACCATTCCCCGTCTGGATTGGCTGCGATGGGGCATCGCATGCATTCACATGACATCCATTTCATCATCCACCACTACTCTACTCCACTTCCACCTTTTCCACTTTTCCTCCTCGTTTTTCCCCTTCATGCTTTGTTGAGTTTTTGCTAGGAGGCTTCACCTGTAATTAACTGTTATTTTTGCGAAATTTTATGCGGTTGGATATTGCGAAAAACTGTACAGGAAAGATAGGCAGCAGAGTAGTAGCACGGAGAAGAAATATAATAGACATGGTTTATATTGCACATTATAGCAGCGCAGCGTATGTGTACGACAATACAATACCGATGCTAATTTTGTACAATTGTTTTATGTGGAAAGAAAAACGTTGCAAAAATAAGCTGTATGTTTTGAGGAAGAGTGCATAACTTCACGAAAAGGAATTTTTGCAAGGTGAAGAGTAAAAAAAAATTGTATACATGGGCGAGGACAGATATAATGATGCATGTAAAAAAGAAGGAAAATTATAGGTGCTGCAGGTGGAAGGTGCTTGTCGGGCAAGTGTGCAAATGACAATAGAAATACAATGTGCATTTGATATCAAATGACTAGGTGCGTAGAAGAAATTAGCATGATAGTTGATTGATAGTGTGCACGTTGAAAACTTTAATGCAATGCACATTTATTATAAAAAATGGATGAATGGGCGAAGCTACTAGAAAAACTAAAAAGCGAGAAAAGCCTGAACCAGTTTTAGATGGAGCCAAAAGTTGGGTATAATGTCTAAAACCGATAGGAATTGTTAGAATAATTTGGTTGCATATTGCCCCGTATTAAAATGCTTTCAGTCACAGCCCGTAATTTTGTCATTTTGGTATTACCCAATATGGAAATTCTTCTAGTGACGAGTAATGTCCAGATACAATTTTTTTAATACAGAAGTTACATAATTTCGATAACCCGTGGCATATGATGGAACATCTCTAATAAGTATGAGCTACGTGGTTGACCGACTGACTGACGACGGGCTAGTGGTTATAGTGGCTACTCATTATCTATTTTTTTCCTGTTCTTATCCGAGGAAAAATGTTAGAAATGTCATTTCACTTTCTACTTCTACAGTTTAGCTATTTTGTATAAATGACATGATAACCTAACTGCAGTTTATCTTTAACTCATCACCGTCATTATCAGCTATTTTTACTATGTACCTACTAAGTTTAGTGTGCACCCTCTGGCCAGGGTGAAATTACACTTTGGTCATACAACTTACGAAAAATTGATCATACGATGCGTGACAGACAGGTCGTTAGCCATCAATTTCATTTGTCCGTCTATGTCACAGTTTTATTCAAGTGTATTTTGTCCTTTTGTCATGTTGAATGAAGTGAACTTCAGTCAGGTGTGACAGAAACATGAATGGATGCATCTTACACGCACACATTTACTAAATAAAACATTGGATTGCATTTGTACTATTTGTAGTAAAAGAAAATGTGTTTGCATTACTCATACTTAACGAAAACTTGAGCATATATCAAGAATTTACTTACTACTAAAAAGGATTACTTTTTGCATGTCGAAAAAAACACGCTTTTTTGTGTGGCTGATAGCTGATATGACCACAGATATATTTTATTGTAACTACAATTTGTAATTTACAGCATGTATTTCTCAGACTGCCCCATGTGCAAACAACACCGCAAATTGCATTGCATGACAATGACTATATCCATTTGCTAGTGGGAAAAGTGTGCTTTCCTCCCATCACACATCCTCCCACAACAGCTTAATAGCACTGTTGGAATACTAGGAAAATTCTAGGAAAGAGGATGTATATTTTTCCAGCCTTCGCCTTCTCTCTAGAAAACTCCAAGTAATTTTCAAGCACAAGTCAATAGAGCGATAGGAGAGGGTGAATGAGGTTCTATTAAGTGAATAGGATCATATGACAAAGTTATTTCCACTACTGCGTGAGTTTTTTTTTATTCGCTGTCCTCACATGAAAACTGAAAAGAGTGAGTCCTCACCTCTTCTCTCCCTATAACAGAGTATAATATGTGTAGTGGTCCCTCTCAAAAAAAAGACTGAATAGAGAGAAGGAAGACCACTCACACAGCAAAAAAATGTATCTATTTCCATATTATAGTGAAAAAAGGAAGATATGATCCCAACTCCAACTCCCAGCCAAATTCTTTACATCCTCATTTATTGCTACTAGTCTTCTACATGTACAATAAAAACAGCCTCCAATCCAGTAATGCCAAGTGACAAAAGGAATTGGCATGGTCTTTTGGGAGTAAAGTACAATATGAGTGTGACTGGATTGGAATATTCATTTTATTTTTTTGGATAGAGATTTTTTTGTATTCCCTCTCGGGCAGCTGTACAGTTCACAGAGATGATGTGAGAAGGAAAAAGTCAGGAAAAACTTGAAGATTTAATATGTGGGAGCAGATGAACTTTATCCATCTCACAAAAAGCTTATCCACTCTTCAGTATCTTATAGTGATTGCGATTAAGTTAAATGGTGAGAGGTGAGAGTGTACATATTTTTGTGAGATGGTTAGCTCACTCAGTGGTTACAAAGTTTCAAGTTCATTAGAACGATTATTCTAAATTGGACCTGAGAGGAGGACACGGCAGGATAAATATACATACATACTCATTCATTTTTCATTACATCACTCAATTCAATGCACACGAATTTTCTTTGGACTTTGGAGGATGACTACTAGAGAGGAGTAGAGAGGTGGTGTGATGATGAGGTGTGCATACGTGAAGGGCAGGAATGATAATGATTGAGAAGAATTGCGTTGCAAACTTTTCAGTGCTGGTGAAGGATTGTGTGATAATGGGAAGGAATTCAAGTGACAGATACAAAACACTAAAAAGGCTTCCCAGTAGGATGAGCAACTTATAAGGGAAGTTATGTGGGAAATAATATGGTGGTAGTGATTTAATTGGGGATGTGCGAGGGGAAGAAGAGAGACTCAGATTTACGTTGAGATATTATCAGTTTTGCAGAGCACAACTAAAATTTAATTACATTTCTGGCTGGTTACCTTTCCTGAGAAAATAGTTATTTTTGTACAGAAATTATTATGTAAGCTCCTAGTCATTTTGCAAAAAAAAAGTTTGGTACACGTGCACCTAGTAATTTAGCTAATATAAAATGTTCTTAGGTACATTCTACTGAGGGGTTTTTTGCAAAAAAAAGTTTAGTTTGGTAGATGCACGAGGAAAAGGAAAACAATAAGTCTGTAGGGCTGTAGGAAACAGTATAGTCATCGAGATAAAAGTTGATTATGCAAACAAAAGTTATTTTTTATGAGTAGTTAATTACCCGCAGTTCTTCTCACGACTCACGACCACGTGTGCTATTTGAAAACGCATTCTTTTCTCCTGAATTTTCAATTTTTCATGATGTTTTGTAAGATTAGTCTCATTTTCATAAGGGAGCTCAACACATAGTTTAGAAGTATCTCAAGCAATTTTTTTTTACTAGGTTTGTTAAAGTTGTAAAATTTGCAAAATTATAAAAGTAGCAGAAACATTTGACAACCACTCCAGCTTCAACCCCGTCCTAGTGTGAGCACATTCTTCTGCAAGATACAAATGCACATTGAAGGGATTTTATTTATAACAAAGCACAATCAATCATTGACTGGAACAAAATTGAAGATGACTCTTTGAACTTGGAACTTTCAGCAAAAAATTCAAAAGTGACAAACTTCCGGAAACTTAAGCGGTAGAAAAATAGTCAGTTTTAGGTTATAGAAAGTGTCCACCACCGGCTACAATCATCTTTTTTAGGAGGAACCCCAGCTAATTGTGTTCTCAAATGACCCTAGCAAACGTTACAAAAAAAGAAATAAATGAAAAGAACTGAGGTATAAAAAAAGTGTTATCACTTGAGCGATAACTGATTACCAGCTGTAAATGCAATTCCAGTCTGTGACCGATTTGACGTGACCTGAGAAATTAACAGAGAAATGCGGATGATCAATTTAAATGCATTTCTGAAACTTTGACGAGAAAAAGGAAACTGAATTTTATAAAGGAGGTAAAAATATTTTCATATTTTTCAAGATATAATTTTTATCCTCATTTTTCATATCCTCACTGATAGTGCTGCATCATAATTTACAGCGCATAGCCGCAATAAAAATAGATTTGAAAAGAATGCATGACAGCATCTAGTGGCGTTATCACCTTATCATGACAGATAACATACCAACTGTTTAGACACTGCAACCGGGAAAGTCATTACATAAAATACAAACGAACTCATTTATACTGCACTTGAGTTTGAAAAAAATGACATTTTTATTAAAGGCCATTGCGTAATTTTGTCACAGCTCTCCTTTTAAAGTCTAAAAAACAAATATAGACCAAACCCTAACCCTACAAGGTTAAACACTCATGCGTAAGCATCACAACATATAAATGTACAAAAATCATGAGCAGAGAATTAATGGTGATGAGTGATTAATGAAATTTGGAATTGGAACATGATCAGGCTACCAGGGGAGAGTGAGAAGTTATTTTGGTAATCTGATAGGCTGGAGCTTAAATGCATCTTGCGGTTTTGTCATCTTCTCAGCACCAATGATCACGATTGTGATGACGATCTATCTTGAAAAAGAGTATTTTTGAGCTTTGTGGTTTGGTTAGCAGTTAGTATGTAAGCACGTCTCACGTTTCATAAAAGGCAACTGTTAACCGTGGTAAATAGTTTAAACATTAAACATAATTAAATTACATTCCACACACCGCAAATCATATAAAGGAGATGTACAAGTGGACTAACCTTGAAAAATTAAGCTTGCTTGAAAAAGGCAAGATAAAAAAAAAATTTGTCCACATCAAATGTCCCATCGCTATTTTTTGTGTCATGTCATGTAATCGTTTCATAATAGTAACTTTAGGGAACCAGAGGGAAATGTACAGCGTGGCGAGAGTAGAGCTGTAGTTTAGTCCTGTAATCAGTTAGCTTTTGGTAGAAAAGGAAGACATTTTATTTTAAAAGGAGTTTCTTCAAGACTGCGGCTTGCGGCTCTCTACCCGTAATTTTTGTGATGAAAATTTAATTGAGTCATGAATTTTTACTCAACTGAAATGTTGAGTAAAAAGTGAGAGGCTAGGCTCGTATTTCTTTGTCATTGCGAGGTAAAAATTCGGAATTGTTTTTTGTAGAGTTTTGCATTTATAGGTATTTAGTAGGCAAAAAAGTTTGGGTTGGGTTGGGATTGGGAGTAATCATTTTGTAGTGAATTTATTTTTTGTGGAGAAAATTTTCAACTGGAATAATTTCATTTTCTCTTATTTGCTCTGTAGGGCAGCGCTCTTTGCTGAGGAAAGTTTATTGGAGAAGTGCCATCTCGTCTTTTATCGTACATCCCATATATTTCTGGAACTTCAACAGTCAACATTTTCCAAGAAATTGGTTCATGCTCCTGTGGGGAAAGGAAGGGAAAATTTACATGTGAGGAAAAGCTGCACACGGGAAGTTTATTTGTGGAGAAAGACAATGGAGCCCATATCAAAACTGTGGAAGGCCTTTAAGGAGCTTATCTTCTGCCAAGTGTTGTTGGCCGTGGTGTTCCTCACCTCGGGACTGATAGTGGATGCGATCCAAGCCATTTTGTATATTTGTATTCGTCCATGGGATCCTCAATTATACAGAAAAATTAACTATTATGTCACATACACACTTAATAGCCGTAAGATTTATTTTTAAAAAAAATTGTACTACCATTTATCACTTGAAATTCGTGAAAGTATCGATGATAATGTTCATTTGATAACATTTTTTATTCGTTTGTCTTTATAGAAATTGTATTCCTTGCGGAGTGGTGGTCGGAATCTAGATGCCAGCTTTACATAGATCCTGACCATTTACAAAAGAATTTTGGGAAGGAACACGCAATACTGCTTCTCAATCACACTTATGAAATAGACTGGGTCATGGGATGGTTGGTTTGCGACCGTGTAGGAGTGCTAGGTCATGCTCGTGTCTACGTGAAGAAAATTCTGCAATACGCTCCTGTTCTCGGCTGGTCATGGAAGTTTCAGGAAATCGTCTTTCTGGAAAGAGACTGGGAAAAGGACAAACGGAATCTGGGAAAGCAGCTAAATAATCTTGTCCACGTGAAGAAAATTCTGCAGTACGCTCCTGTTCTCGGCTGGTCATGGAAGTTTCAGGAAATCGTCTTTCTGGAAAGAGACTGGGAAAAGGACAAACGGAATCTGGGAAAGCAGCTAAATAATCTTGTCCAGTATCCGTACCCAATGTGGCTCACACTGTTTCCGGAAGGCACACGCTTCACGCCTGCCAAACACCAAGCCAGTATGGAAGTCGCAAGGCAAAAGGGTCTTCCTGAACTTAAGCATCACTTGCTTCCTCGCACGAGGGGCTTTGTCGCCAGTGTGCCCCATCTAAGAGAGAAAGTCCCAGCCGTGTACGACGTTGTAGTGGCGGTTGATCCAGAGTGCAGGAATGAGCCCTCTATGTACAGCATCCTGAAAGGGAGGGAAGTTCGCTCCAAAATAATGATAAGAAGGTACCCTATTTCAGAAGTACCAGAGGATGAGGAGGAATGTGCTCAGTGGCTCCACAAAAAGTACCAAGAAAAAGACCAACTTCTAGACGACTTCATACGCACAGGTGAATTCGTGCCCAAGTCCAGTCCTTTCGCTAACTCCCCAGAGTTCAAGAACTACCAAACGGTAGAGCTCCCAAGGAGAATCTACTCCGTCGCGAACTTTTCCTGTTGGGCAGTTGTGATCTTAATCCCGCTCTTGTGGTATCTGTGCACGGTGCTTACATCCGGGAATTACTTGAAAATGGGAATAGTCATGGGTCTTATTGTAGTAGGTAAGTGGCTATTCACCCTTTAAAAATTAACAGACGATATGTAAAAAATATTTGAATCTAATAATTAACTTTATGAAATGTAATTGTCTATTTTCAGCTAACATGGGACTAATGAAGCTCATAGACCTGACAAGAATCAGTAAAGGCTCGTCCTACGGACAGCAACAGGGAGAAAACTCTGAGGCTGATGATACCAGTAATAATCACGCCGCCAAGCCACTAACCAACGGAGTGTCTAACGGCAAGGCGAAAGCACACTAGCAACTTGCATACAAATTAAATTACATTCATACAATTAAAAAAATTTCTCAGAAATGTAACGACAGCATAAAAGGTAATTTCCCCTTCTCCTCTCTGTCTCTGTCTATAATAAAAAAAAACGAGAGTACAGATCGTAATTTATTTTTCAAGTTTGCAATCTTACCATGTTAAGTAGTAAATGTAAGGGTTGACGTCAAATGAGGCAGAACTGTTGAGAAAAAATTGACTGTTTAATATTTAAACTGTTTTTATCCGTAGTTAATTGATTACGTAACTTACGTAGGGAAAAAATTTAAACTGTTATTGTAAAACTGTTAAATGCATGATATTTGGTTGGTGACTCACATTACACTGTTCAATGAACTACTTTTTTCCGCACATTTAAAAATATTTAATAGGAAAGAGTATTCAAATTTGCAACAATTAACAAGACATATAGGCAGGAGTTTGTGATATTAAATATATAAAAAAAATAATTAAATAGGCTGATTAGCTAGCACAATAATACCAGAACACAATGTAACAGAAATATAGCAGAGCGCTTTAGTTTAAAATTCTTGAATGCAATTAAGGCTTTAATTGTTTTTAAGCAGTGGATTTATGGATGATATTACAAATATATGGTTTGATAGTTTGTAAAAGTTGAATCAATGTTGTTGTCGTTTATGCTGCATGTGGAGAAATTTAAAGCAATAGGAGGGGTTACTACTAATAATAAAATACGGAATTGTTGGTCTATCGAAAAAAAGTAAAAGTTTGGAATGAAAAATCATAATTTTATTATTCATGAAATCATAAACTGCAACGTGATGGGAAAATTACATTAAAAAATTTATTGCATAAGAAATCATCATGCGCTGGTGTAATGTTATGACCCAGTAGTTGTGCTACCTTACCAAATAAACTTAACTATAAGAACATAAAACATTCACATTCAACCATAATATAACCTCGAATTTCATTCAATCCAAACAAACGGTAAACGAAAAAATCTTTTGACTAACTGACAAAATTCTTATCACAAGTCGGGAAACATGCAAAAACTAAATGATTACAAGGAACTAGGGAAGTATTATAATAATTCATTATAATAGTTAATTAAAAGCAAGCTGACTAAACGTTAACTCATCAATCATAGTCTATATAACGACATGGTCGTTTTGACATTCACATCCATACTATAATCTCACCTGTAACTGTAAATACCTATGTATAAAGAAGGAAAAAATTATAACAATTTCGAATTATCCCATTTCATTGGCAATTTACTGCTTACACTCTCATAGTCCTGTTACCAGACTAAAACCTGGTAAGCGCATACGAGACTTTTTAATGCACTGACTGCTTTATGCAATTTTTCTTTCTGGAGTCCAAAGTCTGGACTTCAAACTTTCTAACGAAAATGTTTTTGGTTAAGCAAAGTCTAGTTTAAGCCATTCTTATTCATAAAATTTTTCGTCCAAAATGACTTTGTAATACGTCTCCGATTCTGTTGGGGAGCCTGCTCTGGATTAATGGTTATTGACATCAGAGGGACTACATTGGGCAACCCAAGACGGTCCTGAACACGGGCTCCTTGGGGAGCTCCACTATTATTCTTATTCCACTTTCGGGCCCTTTTCTTATGACACTGAGAGCGCTGTGTTTGGTTTAAAGAAGACCTTTTTAAGGGCTTGATCCTGGCTTCTTGTTTCTTGGGAACCTGGGTGTGGGCAGAAGGGGGCTCGAGAGCAGATTTGAAATACTCCGGTACTAATTTCAAATGTACACTGGGCAAATTCTCAGTTACTGTCTTCTTGGTGGGCGAAGGGGAATCGTCATCACGCAACAGAGCTTCTTCTTCATCTTTGGTCAAATTGACGATTTCAGTATCGTCGGGAACGAGCAGTTCCTTTTCAATTTTATCCGAAATACTTTTTAGAAGAAGGCTCTTGTCTTCCATTTCACTGGTAACTTTTTTCGGGTCCATGCTTCCTATAACATAATTAAAATAATATATTCATTTCATTATACGTGTACAGATATAACTGAGCATATTATAGCGTTAATTTAGAAAATGTAACAATTCTGACCTATCTGATGGGGTTATCATCTCATGGAACCTTTTGCTGAACTTGGGTAACTACAGGGCGAAGGGGGACAAGGGAGGACAACGAACCTTCTTTCACTTGTATGAGGTTCATGGGACTACATAAATGGGCACAAAAGTTTCAATATGGTAGACAGGAATTAACTTTAGGCTACCTATCTTGTTGGGAACTAAAATGTAAGTGGATATCTGACAACCATCATGTAGCTGCGCGGGTGTAGGGTGTTTCTACAATGAAGATGGCAGTTTTGTGACACTCTATTCTGCCTCCATCACTATTGTACGTTTTTATTTAAAGTTGCTACAAAAACCGTCATTCTTCATTCTTCTTCGTCTGCATGTTTCATACCTAGCGACTGGACTTATATTTGAATTCCTTCATCCTATGAATGAGATTTATCCTATTTCCAACATCTCAATTTTACCAACGTTGTCGTAGACTGCTTGTGCTTACGCTGCATCATATTTTCTGCAGGTGTAAGCAGAAATTTGAATGAAAATAGGCAGCTGCCTACTGAAAAACAAAGCAATAAAAATTATCCTAACGCCCGAATGATCCATGATCCCAATTTTTCAAGACATATTTAGTACTAGAAAGAGAGTAGGTATTTCTATGGTTCTAGTTCTAAAATGTGGCAAATGACAATGTCTACAGTTGATAATGCTCCATCCAGGACAGACTACAGGGAGCAACACACTCTCACTGTCACCTACCTCTGCCTATTTACAAATGTTGTTTTGGAAAAACATAAAATCAAGATTAGTACCGCATTAGACAACCTTCTTTATTTCTTCCCTTGTCTCAAACATTATCAGTGCACTTGACTATGGAAGACATCGTAGCTATGATCGAATAAAGGAAACTTTGTATGCTAGAATTTAGTAGGTGTTCATTTTGTGTAAAGAAATGAGAGGTCAAAAATGCTGACTTGTCTTATGAACTTTAGTTTGAGAATTTGCATAGTATTCACTCAAGAGCTAGAAAGGGAAGGAAAGCAATTCGTGTCATTTGTGGGGCACAATGAAAATTGCTCACTATAATTGTCGGCTTCTTACAATTGTTTTTCGATATTGTGTGGATAGATTACATCGATACATCCAAAGTTCGTATCAAAGTTTCATGTTATATTTACTGCAACAAATTATCAGCTTACCTACACTGAAAATGAATTTGCTAACTGGTATCTAGATGGATTTACTGATCTTTGAGCATATCACTCATGGCTATGAAATGCACTGACATAGAAGAAAGGAAGATCATACTTAATACCAATGCCGCAGTCTTGATTTATTATATTAATGACATTTGCATGTTCCTTTTTACTTGAGAAATAAAATAAAAGCGATGGCAGGTTAAACAATAACGTTTTATTTCTATTTGCCACTTCCGAGATTTTCATTGTGCTAATTCTACAATATAATGGTACTTTAGATAAAACATTTCATAAAATGACATGACATGAGTGAAATTCGAAAGTGAAAGTGCTCGAGAAAAACTAGCACGAACTTGTTGCATACTTATTTCCTTCCAAAATGGAAATGTGACTGACCTGGTTCTTTACGGATGCTGAAGCCTACACACTATGCAATGTCGTGTTTACGTCCGGAGTGACCTTCAGCCTTCAACCCATCTCCTGCTTTTTCAGGAAGAGAAAGTAAAGCATACCAGTGTATACCTATACGAAGAAGGAGATCGATTGAGATGAGCTTCGCTTTCAGAGAAAACAATTATTCCATTCTGTAGCAGCGCAGTGTAAGAACGCTGCAGCGCAGCGGAGTGCTAAGAGAGGCAATAAAATTTTTCTGCGAACTTGTCCTTGAGGCATCAAGGAAAGATCGATGGACAATTTCAGCAAAAGTCTCTGCTTCGTCTGTTGTCCATCAGACATCACTTGCCTTTTGGCTGCTGCAATAAACGAAACCAAAAAGGGATTTGTTGTACATCCTACCCAATTTAATTGACTAGAGAAATGCTACTTTGTGCTCAGAATAAATAAAAATGTCTCGTCGGAATAGAGAAATCCTCGAAACTGTTCGCTGCGGTCTGGTGACCGGGAAGCGAAAGAAACTGAGGCCAGTTCCTTTGAAATCTGTGAGCGTAATTGCTTCACTGGTTCATGCAGTGGCTCAGGTTGAGGTCACTCAAGTGTACGTGAACAAGGAGGAGCAGCCGATTGAAGCGGTTTATTACTTCCCAGTGAATCCGGATGGAGCAGTTACTCTTTTCCAGGCGGAGTTGGAGGGAAGGAAAATTAAGGTAATGTGAATTTTATTCACGCTTCGGGATCACTAGACCCATTTGGAAAGTGTTAGAAAAGAAAATGACCAGATTTGTTTTATTGCTTATACACCCACGGTGATCACATTGCAGGCAATTGTGAAACCATATGAAGAGGCACAAAAGGCTTATCATGAAGCAATAAAAGATAAAAAAACAGCGTTTCTCGGAGAAGAGAATAAGCCGGATATATTTAAGGTAATAAAACCTTAAGAAAGCAATAAAAGTTTATCAAGCGAGGAAATATCCTTTGATCTTCTTCTTTCCTGCACGACACCTTTTCCCAAATTATCTTTATATGTGTTTTGATAGCTTCGAGTGGGTTTTCTGAAACCTGGAGCGGAAGCAAAAGTGGTGATTGGGTACGTCACCGAGGTTAAGAATGAGCCTGGAACGGACACCATTCGATTTTACATTCCAACGACAATCGCTCCACGCTACGTTTCCCCTTCAGAGGCGGATGAGAAAGCGATGGATATTGCTGGACTGGAATTTTCAGATACATCTCCAGCACTGCTGTCCATAAACCTGGCGGTTTCACTTCAAGGAGGAATTAAACTTATCGACAGTCCAACACATACAGTGAAAGTTACAAATACTGGGCAAATTCCAGAGAACCAAGTATGGAACAAAGCGATCGTAGAATTGCTAGGAAATACGGCTGACATGGATCGAGACTTTGTGGTGAATATATCATCTGAGAAAACACATGGGCCACGGCTTTACATTGAGGTATAAGGTCAAGATCAACAGGTGATTTCTTTCTCCGGAAGTATGCCAATATTTACATTGAGCTTTTGCTATGTATTTCAAAGAAATCTCTGAATTCTACTGTTGCGATGGTCCACCTTGTTCCCAGCTTTAAGCTGAAGGAGCAAAAAGCAGAGCTAATTTTTGTCCTGGACAGATCTGGCTCTATGGCTGGAAGAAGTATCCAGCTCGCAAAGATCGCTCTTTTGGTATGCTTTGAACTCGTCACATTATAAACTAGTTGGTTGTTGTCTTACTGAATAAGAGTTTTTTTTAGATGTTTCTTCATTCGATGCCAGAAGATTGCTATTTTAATGTGGTTGGCTTTGGCTCTACCTACGAATTTCTTTTTGAGACCAGTAAAAAGTATGACGATCGGTGTTTGAACGAAGCCCGTCTTAATTGCAAGGGTAATTACATCTTAACTATTGATAATTAGNATATAGGGTCTAATAATTAGCATTAGCTAATTTGTTGTTTTAATAACAAGTTGGGTTTGGTTACAGGTTTGGAGGCTGATCTGGGTGGTACTGAGATTTTGCAACCATTGAGGGAAATCTATCGAACGTCAGAAGTAAAAGGATACCTCCGCCAGATATTTTTAATCACTGATGGAGAGGTTTACAGCTTTTTTCTGATTTATGAAACCATTTATGTTAATGTCAGCCTGATAATGCTCATTATGATGAGATGTGGAAATTAACAGGTGTCCAATACCGACGGGGTAATTGGTATTGCAAAGGCTAATGCACATAAAGCTCGTGTATTCACACTGGGAATTGGCGACGGAGCCTCTCACTATCTAGTTGAGGGTGTTGCGAAGGCTGGAGGGGGTACATCCGCTTTCGTGACATACAACGAAGATATTGACAAGAAGGTTTTGAATCAGTTGAAGAACGCTCTGCAGCCATCGCTCACCGACATTGAGTTGGAATGGGAAGGGGAAGACGGCTCACCTATTCAAATGGGAGACCAAAAGATAAACAAGGAGAAAACTTTGATAGGGTATAACAAGCCCGTGGAAGATGACGGGGGATTTGTGGAAAATTGGCAATCTCCTAAACGAATTCCTCCCATTCATGATGGATCCCAAATGATTGTGTTTGGCTTGTTTAAAGAGCAATGCCCGGGATCTGTAGTTGTGAAAGCGCAGTCTCCAGACGGACCATTAACAGTAAAGTTAAAGGTAAGGAATTAATTTAATGCCTAATTTGTCAAGTCCTGTGATTGAAATAGTTTTTGCAACTGCTTTGTCGCAGAACTCCCCAGAAAATGATGTTGGCAATTTGGATATGCTGCACCGTCTGGCAGCAGCTAAACTCGTGCGTGAACTGGAGGAAGAGATTTTGGGATTGTCCTTCAATCCTACATTGGACTGTTCAGAGCGAGAAGAAAAAATGAAAAAGGAGATTGTCTCGATTGCTTGTCAAAATGGTAACAAAGTTTTCTCCAGTTTATAAAACTCTTTTTAAAATTTAAAATTATAAATTACTCAAGTTAAATTTTCTGTTTGTCAGGAATATCATCGCGATACACTTCCTTCATTGCAATTGACGAAGACGTGAACAAGCCGGCAACAGAGTCCTGGGTGATGGAAACGAGGCACATCCCTTCTCAATATGCCCATGGTTGGCACGGAAGACGAAGACCATCATGTTCACCTGTAGGATTTCTCCAGGCGTCCGCATGCTCATATTCTCCATTTGATGGTTGTGACACCTACGCATTCTCAAGAAGTCGGAGCAGTATGCGACGGTCTAGCGATGTCGGTCCCATTCGCAGGGTTGCCCTGTTAAGTAAAGATTATTCTCCACCGCGACCCCTTCCTGTTGTAATGCCAACGACGGCACAGGTACGCCGCACCGACGAATGGAAACCTGCTTCAATGGTACAAGCTGCATCTTGCAGTACAAAAGATGATGGGCTACGTCGCTCAATGGAGGATTTGCATCTGAAACGAGTTCCGCTATTGAAGCTTGTAATGTTGCAGTCCTTCGATGGACATTACGACTTGGATGACGTGCTGGCGGCCATTCTGGGCAAGCCATTGGATAAATTGAAAATCGGTACTGTAATAATTGTACATGCAGGCACACTTGTTATGTTGATGAAAGTTATTTCGTATCATATTTTGCCCGATAATTGCAGACGCTGCGGAGCGTAACTTAACTCTCGAGGTATTTGCAACAGCGTTAGTAGTCGCGTTCTTCTTCACGAAGCTTATCGGTGAAATGCATTCGTGGGAGTTGATCGTGCTGAAAGCTAAGAAATGGTTGGGGAAGGCACAATCCAGGGACGTAGAAGAAATCATTCAGGAGGCGATGGGGTACATTGCAACAGAGTGAGCTTTAATAAAGGAATTTCTCTTTATACCTTTGCAAACATTTAATGTAAAATTTATTTCCAATTCCTAAAATAATAATAGCTTAAATGAAGTGTAGCAAGTTTGATGTTTAATGATGGTAATGAATAAAAGTTACGTTGAATGAAGACAAAAAATTGAGGTTATATTTAATGCCTTCAAAAGCATATAAAGTGTTTACCCATCGAGAAATTCTGGAAAATCATGAAAAGATCAAGGATATTAATAAGGGATTCATCTCTAATTCTGTTTTCAACAAATTGTATTAAAAAGATTCTATTAGTTTTTCAATTTGGGTTTCAGTCTTTGCATCAACCCATACTCGGTAAAATAAGACTTGGTGCTGAATACAAGACTTGTATCGGATATTTCAGGTCTATCTATAGCGATCCAAATCATTGTGCAAGCAGTCAATAGATTACATAGTTACGTTTTGGCTACAGGGTAATGGAACGGATGCTTGATGTTTAACTTCATTATTCATATCACATGTATCATATGAAGAGTGCCCTGATGTAATCGCTATATAATAACTTTCATTGTTCGAAAAGTCTTGTTAGCTAGTCGAACCATGTTATATGCTGTATTTGAAAATTACCTACAATTGTATTTCTGGCACCGACACATACTGCAAAAGAGCCACGTACTGATCAAAAAGATTTATGTTATGATATGGAGATACCGAATTACGGCACCAGTGCTAATTAATTACCGTA
>JAHZND010001196.1:0-38037 GCA_027744115.1 Acrocyrtus sp. NNG-2020
CTCTTTCGCTCCCCTGCATCGTTTGATTTACTCAACTTCTCTCCATTTACTTTATTTTTGCATATCACATCAGCGCATCACATATATTCCACATCCTCCACTTTTTTTTCTCTCTTTCTCTCCCTTGCCTCCACACAAACTGACATTACATACACATCTGCATATAAAAATGCGTACAAAATTGGATCCTATTTTGTATTTTTTTCTCATCTCTCCATCTTCCCTTTCAATGTCAGGACTGGTTCAGTATAGCAGTCTTTTTAGCTTCAGTCTTCTCTCTCCAGAAAAAAAATGGAGAAGGCAAAATGATGAGAGAGAATAAAAATGGATGAATGTATTCACATTCTCTGGAATCCTTCTTTCTATTCCTAATATTCCTTACTATTAATTTTGTGACTAAAAAAATTTTTTTACAACGTGCTTGCTTTGTAGGAAGTAGGCAAATAGCACCACAACTCTACCACGATTACTCTTACAGAAGGAGTAGCATTCGACCTCAGTTTTTCGCTAATATTATGCTTTAGTAAAAAAAAAAGGAAAAGGGTGAGCAAAAGCTTCCACACACAAACAGTCGACGAGCCTTCTCCTTCCAGCCTTACAAATTTTTTTTTTGGCTTACTGCTGATGTAAGCAGTGATGATACTATCCTCCAAGTTGGGTAATAATTGATTGTGACAACGTCACATACGAATTTCTATCTACATCATTTTCATTCTTCTTTCCCGTCTCTTCTTTTTTTTCACTTCCAACTTCCAAATCTGCACAGCTCTACACAACCAACTTGCTTGTGAGTGTACGTTTGAGCTCAACTCATAGACTCAGATTGGAAGTTGCTTGAGTTCTGCTCTGAGTTAGTGACTGTAATAAAGGCTGACTTTTTTACTCCCATTTTTTTTCTCTTTTCACTTCCCTCCTCAGAGTTTTCTCTGATGTGTGTCTGCATGCATAACAGCAGCATCGTGTGTACAACTCTGTGAACTGTGTGGATACTTGTGTGCTGTGGGGAACATGAAAGAACCTGACCTATTATTATTTTGTAATAGTATATTCCACTCTGTTGTGCTCTGTTGCTATTTTCCCTCTTTAATTATCTTCGCTTTATATTTTGCCAGATCTCGTTTCCTAAAACGCGCTCCCTTTTCATTCGTTCCACTTTTAATTCTCATTGCAAACAACAAATTGCTACGTTGTTTGTTTCCAAATCCACTTGGCTTTTTTTTGATAGATGGAACATGATTTTTTAGCTTTTTTGCCTTTTGCCCATCTTCCTACCAGACACAGTTTAGAAAACTGTACAGGCTCAGCAGAAGGAACACACGCACATATTTACACGTCCATGTCCAGCGTCTCATCTCTGAAATACATTATTTCTCTTCTCACATTCAAAATACATTCTCCCCTCAGCAAGTATAAATAATGAGGTTCTTCTCTCTATCTCCTCTCAGTCCTTTTCAAGTATATTCCTTTTTTTAAGCTGAGGAGGTCACATGGCACGTGTTGCGTGTGTCATGCATCTACCCATTCATGCAAAAGTAAACAGTATTCCTTTGCTCTGCTGATGCAACAGAAAAAAAACTCTCCACGAGCAAACACCAAAATACTATCACGACTCCAACACAAGACAAAATTCTGGGAAAAGCAAGTAGCAATTTTTGGAATATGTCACATCATCATACAATTATGATTACGCTTTTATATGTGTATCTATTATTCCCAATTCGTTTCAGGGGATGATTGACTACAGCAAAGGAGGAGGGATAAAGTAATACAGACGGGCGGTCAAAAGTGTGTGCCGTGTGCGAAACAGAAAGGGGGAGAGCAAAACTTTTTTTTAGCGGAGGAAAAAAGGGAAGCCCAAATTATTTGTAGTACAAGCACATTCTCGTGTTTCACAAAGATCCCAGACATGACAGCATTGCTGGAGCTCTTCTTTCCTCACAAAACTCTCCAGTCCACGGAGGAAAAAGGCCTAATGGTGTACCCCTTATTATTACTGTTTTCGTCGTCATCATTATTAATAGCAAAGAGGGAAAAAAATCACTGCTCCCTTTTTTTCTCTCTTTTGCATGTATTACAGCCACAGTCATGCGATGACAAACGTTCCACGAGTTGACGTCTTGCTATGCCACATTCTGTTCATTAACAAAAGGCGTGTCTCCGCTAGCACAGAAAAAATGGGTAGTGCCTGTTATTATCACTACACTGTCGTTTTTTTTGCTGTGGAACAATCACAGCAAAAAAAATAGAGCGAGCGCCGAGTTTTGTACAGTTGCCCTTTTTTGTGAAAGGTTCAATGATAGAATAATGGCGGGATAATTAGAGCGACCTGTGTGCTCCTCTCTTCCGTTGCTGTTGCGGGTGATATATGATCTAAATGATGCATAATGCAGAGGGACACAAAAAATAGATGAAAACAGTCTCTCCTAGTACAAACCAGGATGATGATAGGATGATGTTCTGACTTTCCTTATTTTCCTCTTTCCACTCATTTTTTTTCCAGAGGCTTCCCGCTACATTTTGCTTTGCTGGCATTTTCCCGTGAAATATATGGGAGAACATCATTATCCTCAATTCCTCATCATGATTGAACTGGCGTTGTCCGCGTAGAGCTCTAACTGTTCCTCTACTTTTAGCTTTCCCACAACTCCGAGTCATCCTCCTTTTTTATGCTTATCTATCATAATTTTTTTTTCTGCTCGCTCTGTTATCTTAAAAAAAAGTGTGCATGTGTGTGCAAAGGACATTGCCGGCTAGAGGACAATATTTTCCTGCAAAGTGTGCACAACTGTAATTAAATCAGAAAATGTGACATAAAAATCTCGGAAATGTTAGCAGCTCGCCATCTCTACCTCACTCATAACTGTTACGGCTGTGTGTGTCCTTAATGGCTGTACGTATATGTGGCAGGAGAATATAGTTCCCAATAGCTCTCCCATTTTTTGGGACTCTATGAGAAAAAAAACACCGGTATTACTCCAAAGTAATAACAGCAATGCTAACTTTTTTTCTACTAGTTCAGCATATTTTTTTCTTGCCTTCTCTTTTTTTCTCTCATCATATGGACTCCTGCAACTCTTGCTTGTGTACGTACACACGAAAGAGTGTGTATGTGTGGAGAAAAAAATATTTTCTGCTGAAACTGTGAAAATGTGACTGGAAGTCGGGAAAAAAAAGAAGTGAAAAAAGTCTGCTTCATGATGATGTTGACAACGTACACGCGCACTGCCTATAAGTCGAGCGTTAAAGAAAAGGAAAAAAAAGACTTTTTTTTTCTTTGCGAATAGGAAGCTAGATTTTTATTTTCGGAAATATATATTTTTTAACTGATGTTGACATATAGTGTGGCTACATGTAAGCTAGAGCGCCAACTGACATATGTGAATGAGTGCAGGAGGAGTACACGCACCAATCCAATTTTTATTATTGAAACAGAGTCCGCACATTTTCCTCTGTTACGACGTCATCCCTCATATGAATAGTGGCGTAGAGCTGGAAAATGACGAAGAAATCGGACAAGTCAGCAAAAAAATATAAATTCAATTCACTTAGCTGCCATTAGAGCACTGTATCCCTGCCTTTCACTTGGAACACGTTGAGGCAAAATATAGTAGGGGAAGAAATAGGTAAAAAATAAAAAGAGTGGAAGCTGCTGGGAAAAAATTGGATCATTAGAAACTGTCTGTCATCCTAATCATCTGTCACCAAGAAGAAAAGGGATGGGACAAAAGGGCGATGAGAAAAGAAGAACGGCACATAAAATTGCATGAGCACGTTCCCCACTAACAAGTTACAAAGTTACTGTGTAGAAATTGGAGTTGGGTAGTGGACTTGAATAATCAACAACTCTCATTATTGCCCTTATTAAAAGAAAGTAATGAAAGGGAAAAAGATAAAATCAAATATCTAGCAAAAATGAGGTAGATCAGATTATTGCAAAAAGATGAATAAAAAGAAAGATTTCTATGATCAAAGGGAAAGGAGTGAAGAGGATAAGAAAATGTTGCAATTTCTTAATGTTGTTTTGCTAAACTTGCGTTTGCAGTCGTGCTCCCTTTCATTCTCCGCTTTTATATTATCTTTTCCCATTACTTGCCCAAGGGCATCTCTTTTTATTTGCTGCTCACTCAACTTTCCCTTCCACGTTTTTAGGAGTAGGGTATATGTATTTGATCCATTTTGATGATGATCAAGCCTCCCTCCCAATTCGTCTCCAATAAAATGAATAAAGTGCTCTTTATTGGAGTCATGTTTCAAAATTGAACACGAGATCAAACATGTGAAATAACAAGTGTTTCCACAGCCTTCTCCGGTTATCTCCACTTTTTAATAAAATCTCTAAAAAACATATCCACTCGAGCTTTCTCTATGTGTAGCTCTCCGAAAAAACGTAAATGAAAGAGCTGTGCTGGACCTATCTGATTAGATTGCTACACGTAATAATAAAAAAAAATATCGGCTTGTTTTGCTATGAATGAGCACAAAGGAGCTAGTAAAAATTTAAACGCTCCCTTTTCACCCACCCACATACAAATACAGATATTTTTAGGTTGTTTTTTCTCCGTGAATACCTCCACTGCAAATTCATTGTGACAAGAGCTAAAGCTGTCAGTGATCAAATGTTGAGATTGTTTAGATCGTATCAATAAGCATTTGGAAGTTCAAGAAACAAAAGGAGTTGTGGAGGGAGGACGCCGGATTTGGTGCAAGTGAAGAAGTGCAATAAGGAAAATGAAAAAGATAATGTTTGTCAAGTTTTTTATACACATTTTATGCAAGGGCATGTTCCGTCTATACACTCCCAACTAGTTTCTTTCCGTTTGCCAAGTTCGGCTGAAGAAAAAGTGGAAAAGGAGGGATAGAAGCCAAAAAAACGGAGAGGGAGATGATGAGAGATAAAAAATCGATTTGTCCCCCATCGGCGGCTTCAAATATATTTTCTTTCCCCATACCCACTTTTATTTTTGTTCTTGTGCCGCTCTGCACTTGAAATGATTCTTACTCGAGGGTTGGAATATATAAGCCTCCTTTCCGTCAGTTGATACCCCCACGCAGTTTTTTTTTCGCATTGGCACGCGCATCCTGTAAATTTGTGAATGAGTTAGACTCTAAAAGTCTAACTTTCCGGGCAGCCATGTGTACAGGGGCTTTGAGAAAAACTATTTTTCTTATCGGCAGCAAGAGGATACTCACACAGCTTCATACGTATTCCTAATCGATCCTTTGGTGTGACAAGGAGGAAAGCTGTTTATCACTATTTATTTCTCTTTAAAGAGAAAATCAGTTGTGTGCTCTTGCACATATCTCTCAAGAAATTGAATACTGAGAAAAAGCTGATAAGCTCACTGCAGATTTTCCGCTTCGCAAGGGAAACCTCTTTGCAAATTATTTTTTGAAAGGAATGGCCACCAAACGAAGATGAATACTGGGAAAATTGATAAAGAAAATAAAGATTAGATTAAGATTTTGAAATGGAATCATAGGCTTCGTTTTACTTTTTTTTATTTAAAAAAAGAGCAGTTCATACTTGAAGAGGCCGCGCGGTGGCTGGGTTTCTTGTAAAAAAAGGCTTCTTTGCTTTTCTTGCCCTTTTTTTATCAGCTGAAAGAATGGGAAAAGAAAAGGGAAGAGGACAAAAAGTACGTAATCATTCCAGATCCCATTTTTCGGAGAGTAATAGGGCAATATCAGGAGAGTGTACATTGTGTTGGATGAGACGAGTGTGATATGATCTATAACAAGTGCTCCGATGTAGGAAAAGAGGATAGGCCCGGTTTATTCCCTGTTGTGCTCCTTTCATGTTCTCTTCTTTACTTATTCTCCTGTTGGCGTGGCCAAAATAAAAAGAATGTTATTTTTGGTGGATTGATAGCATCTGCATGGAAAATATGATGGTTATTGCTCTCTTTTTTCTATCCATCTATAAGGCCGTATGCCACCAGCACACAGTGCACAACCAGCACCACACCACTGCCACTGCCATCATCAACTATCAAGACAGTTATTTATTGACCATCTCTCCAGTGAGTCAGTGAGTGAGTAGAAGTAATGCAATGCCTCCTCCTTTTTTTCTTCCTTTCTCCCCACACTCCTCTGCGGTATCCTTTTTTCTCCCTTTTTTAATGAATTTTATCGATTTTGCCCTGTAGCCATATCATAACATATCGGAAGTGAAGGAAATTTGTGTGTATTCTATTTGTAGTCATCCACTGGATGATCGGCTACATCCAACAAAGGAGAAATTCCACTACACTATAAAAATTACTGCTGGCATGGGCACACCAACACATCTCGTATAAGGTATTCTATCTCATCTCGTCATTTCACCCTGCCACTTCTAAAGATAGCCAATATACTTCTAAGAAATGAATGCGGCCGAGGATAAAATATGTAGCAGTGCTTTACCTGAGTGAACAATAAGTCACAATCACGAGGAGAAGAGACTTATGATTGAAGGTAGCGTGAAAGATATTGCCGAGCAGCGCCCATTTTCTCCAAGTGAAATGGGAGTCTATTTATATTACAAGTAGCTCAGCTTGCTCAATCGATAGGCACAAAAACATTTTTTATATTTCATGTTTTTGTGTGTCTTCAAGGTGCGAAAAGGTGTGGAAAACGATTTCCCAATCAGACCATCCGTATTTTTATTCTGGAATAGTCAGCTAGAAAGTAAAAAGTGACAGTTGCATTCGTTTGGTTGGAAATCATGCGATTAGGAAGGAATATAAATGAAAAGGAAAACTTGAAAGTGTCTACTTTCCCTATTCATGTGTCCTTTCCGTTTCAGACTTTTTTTTCCATTAAGCTCTCAAAAGTGGAACAGCCGATAAGGGAAAAAAGCGGTTATTTTTCTCGTTACGAAATAAACCGAAAATTGACATGAAAAGGGCATTAAGTAAAAAAGTGATAATGATAGTTGATCGTTGTTGTCTCTTACCTCTCTGCTCTATTGCATTAGCAGCTTTTTCTGTCGTGTTTGAAAGAAATTGGAATAAAAATAATTTATCGAGTTTCTTTCCGATTTTGGAAGGTGGTTTGAAAAGCAAAACCTACACATTTCTTAAGTTCGTCTTCCCTCAAAGCTATTTTTAAATGGGTGGCCAGTTTTTGCTCAACGCTGCGTAGCTGCTGCTGGGACTGTGTTTTTTCAAAATGTTTCATTTGTGCACCCGAAGCAGTTCAATTTTATACTTTGTGTGCTGTACAGGCAGCTATATATAAGTCTTTTGTTTTTGGACTCACTGTAATGAAGTGACTTTCGGTGGAAGTGAGCACAGAGAAGGAAACAGCAATCTCTTTTTGTGCAAAATTTAATATGAAAGCCAATGTTGTTGTTGTAACTCGTCAGAGAATGACTGATTGCAGTGGGTCAGCGTTCAGTAATTCATTTGAAGTTGCCAACTTTCCCTCCGTAGTTTGACAGACTTTGTCCCTCTCAGGAATTTCTTTCCTCTGGTGGCGTGTTCCCGTTGGAAAGGACAGAAAAAGGCACATACTACACAATATTTTTTTTCCTCTGGAGCAACTTCCGACTCACTCTCAAAACGATATTTGTAGATCCCCACCCCAAAAAAAGAGTGAAGTGTGTGTGTGTGTGTGTGTGTAAGTATATTAGAAAGTTTCTTTCTGCAGACTTTTTTTTCGCCAAAGTAATAATTTAATTCTTCCCAGTTATTTTATTTCTTGAACGTATATAACTAATTAGAAAGATGGGAGAGGTGGTGGTGGGAAGAAATTAAATAAATGAAAGGTGTTATGTCGCTCTTGTACATTACATTTTACTTCTGTTTTTCCATCTCGTTTTCTCTCATATAGGTATAATCGATCTTGGGAGGAGGACATTTACTTTCGTTTTTAGGGCAACTTTAATGATGATATATTATTATTGGATTACTTTCTGAAAGCCGTTTATATTTTACTACATCCAATTCTGGAATCGGTGGAGTGTTACAAAAGTATCAGATTGAAATGAAACTAGGCTATCACACCAGCAGCGAAAAAAGAGAGGAGAAAAAGGCTATAATTAAAGCGTTGATGCCTGTAATAAGTAACGGGACACTATGACATTCCGTCAAACGCCCCTTCAATAAAATAGACTTTTAAAGAGAGGCAGTTCTCTAGCCTTAAAAATCTGAGACTTGAGACGAGTAAAAAGAGCACCAAATATGAGGTTGGAGGAAAAACTAGGTCGAGGAAATAATCTCAAATTCGGTAATCAAGCGGATCAATTTTGTGTGCACGAAGAGTTTTAATCCTGTGTGAAATTGCCTATTAGAGAGCTGATTTCTTTTTTTCGCGGAATATATGGAAATAATTTGAAATAAATTTGCAAACGAAGCTTAAAATCCACAGGGCAGATATAAATCAATTTAATTCCGATTTGGTCACAGGAAATTGTACATTTTGGGTTTGTGAGCAGCCACCATGCGCTGCAGATTTTGGTGAGGTTGCTCACTCAGAAGGAATTGGTTCCGGCAATCATCCCTCACCTCCAAAACCGCTTCCAGTTATGTCCCGTTTGGAGCGGATATATAAAATGAATTGGAAAACACATTTGCATCTCTTCTGGCTAAAAAAAAAGGTTTCAGTGATGGAATGGAGCTGAGCCTAATATTTCGGCATGCAAACGGAGAAGCACTTATGCAAACAGTTGAGGGAAACGGCTTCCGGCAACAACATCAGCATTTCACTATACAACTTTCAATCCCTTTCCACTTCAGGAATGTTTAGATTTCTCGTTTAGTAAAGCAGCCAAGCCAACTCATATCGCATATTGCTACTTTGTTACTTTCCTACACAGAACAAGTGCAACTGCTACTCACTCATCTTCCTCTCAAGCTGAAACTCTCAGCCATCCTCATTCCTCTTCGGAAATGATCCATCATTTTTTCACGGAGCTTCTCCATGTGTGCACCCTGTTTGCATAGCAAGAATGGTGTCAAGAGCAGACCTGCCATTTTCCATACCAAATTGTTAGACAAGCCATTATTAAAAAAGAGAGGATTTGTCTATGCTTCGTCAACTAAACACTTACGAGCCTCCATTACCATTCTAGCTAGAAAAGCCCGCTCCTTTTCCTCCATCCTTGTGCACGACATTTCACTTGGTGCAATGTATACGACAACCGAAAAAAAAACTTCTCTCACATTCCGCACACTCTCATCTCTCTGCCGAAGCTGCACCTCGAAAAAACTTTCTACACACGGATTGTAATCGCAGAGGGATTTTAAACCAACAGAAAAAGTCTTTAAATTTTCATCGCTCTCCGGCAGAAAAAAAAAATGCTCGCATACATATTCCTGCCCATATTCTTCCTCCTCTAAAAATTTAATATTTTCTAAACTGAGGAAAAGTAATGAGTGTGTTTGCATTGCAGAGGGAAGTGTTGAGGTTGGCACGAACTCAACTCCAGCTATTTAATATGCCTATGCATGTGGCAATCATTATATGTTTGCTCGTGGCTCCAAGCATGAGGCAGAGGTGGAGGAGACGGTGATGATGATCATGATATGCATACTGGATAAGGGGATCGGGAGGGGAAAGTGAAAATACTTTTTTTTCTGTAGAGTGCCATACATAACCCTAAATATATACTTTTCAGATGTATAAAATGACTAGTGGAAAACACAAGGGAAAAGGAATTCAGGGGAAAAAAAGAGAGAAAGAGAGCAGATCGCAAACTCTCCAAGAGAAGGAAGCGGCTTTCTCATCATATTATCCTGGCTTTTTTCACTTTTTCCCAGCTTGTCTCTCAATTGTAATCGTCTATTTTTGTATATACGTTTTGTGTCGGGTCAGGATTTTATTTTTTCTCCAGCTTCCCACATAGGTACACACTCCAAACCAGCTACATTCAATAATACCTGATAGAGCACCTACGGAAAATAGATAAAGGAAAAAATAACGTAAGGAGGTGAAGAGCAGAGAGGAAAAGAAGGAGTTTCTCCGCAGCTAAATCATTTTATATTACATTTCAATCCCATCTTCTTTTCAATTGTAACTACTCCTCTCTCTCTCTCTCTTTCTCTTCTTCTTTTTCTCGCTCTCCCCTTATTTTAAGAACGATGAGAAAACGGAGAAAGAGGCCATTTGCCTTTCCTACCTGAAAATCTCATATATGAGCTCTTGAACTTCGCCTGCAAGTAAAACAAGTAAAAAAAGCCGGCTTTACTCCTTCTACTGCTGAGATGGAGGAGGAGGCATACGCGTATATCTTCACCTTGGCGTTTTCTCCAAAAAAAAACTTGTGTGGATGTGACATGACAAGAGTATACTTTGATAGAAGTAAAAATGTAGTAACAATTGCAAGCGCAATATTATTTTTTTTATATTTCTCCTTCTATATTTATATCCCACGTCTTTCCAGCTCTCTCTCTCTGTCTATGCTCATTCCATTTTCTTTTTTTGGAAGAACTTGGCCATACTACTACATATTTTTTTGCAAGACGGAGAGAAGAAAAGACAAAAAAAGGAATGCGTGTACTTTTTTTTCTTCTCTTACTGCTGCAAAGTACATGAGTCGAAAAATATTACACTCCTTGCACAATTTCCCTGTTAGCAGTCAAGAGCAAGTAGATAGTTGAGCAGATACATTTACTTGAACAATGTAATGGCTCCCCTCCCCTTCAGAAATATTGTTTCTAATCTTGTGGAAATTTTTTTATGCTAGGAACGGGAAAGGAAACAAAGAGAAATAAAAAAAAAGTTTCCTTTTTTGAGTGCACTCTTTTTTTTGTTGCAAAGAAGGGAAGAAAAAAAAGAGTTCAGGCTTCGCATTCACTGCACTGTACAATTCTGTCGTGTTTCTTGCACACCGAGAAAGGAAAAAAGCTGCATGAGTACGGTTTTTGGATGCTGTTGGCTGATGATGTACCCACCCAACTGTATTTTGAAGATAGTGGAAAGAGAGAAAAGACAGGGAATAAGTAGTGAAGTTTCTTGTTTCTGGAGAGAGAGAGAGAAAAAAAGGGAGGGAGAGAGAAGGAAGAAAATAGAAAAGAAGATGAAATAGAAAGGAGGAAGAAGCTCCGTGAGAAGTCGGAGTGCTTTTCTTATACCGAATGTCAAAAGCACTGAGACTTTTTTTTTACTTCTTTACCCTTCTTCCGTCTCCCATTTCAATCTTCTTTTCCCTCTCACTCACTTCTCTCTCTTACTCTCTCTCATGTCTTTAATAATATTCCTGGGATGACGAATTTTTTACAACGACTACCACTCCTCCACCTCCAATTTTTTCCCCGTTTTTCATTCCCATCCCATCAAAGTACACAATGNAACGACTACCACTCCTCCACCTCCAATTTTTTCCCCGTTTTTCATTCCCATCCCATCAAAGTACACAATGGGAAGTGAGAAAAAAGTGAAAGCGCATTTATGATGACTCGATAATTCCATTTACTTTTCCTATTCTCGTCTTTCCTCTGCCTTGCTTCCTTTTTTTCTGCAAGTGTAGAGTGAGTGTGTATGTGCCCACTTACTGAAAGTTTATAAAGGGTGAGTTTATCGAATGTCCAGTTTTTAAAAAAATTCTAGCTCAAAAAGTAGCGGACATATGAAGTTTGTATTTGCATTAAAAGAAAGCCCAAAGTCTTCTGTTTTTTTCGAGAGACGAGACAAAATCATTTTTTTCTGCAAGTGTAGAGTGAGTGTGTATGTGCCCACTTACTGAAAGTTTATATATGGACTCAGCCACATTTCCCCTTCTCCCTCCAGAGCTTCCTTTTTGCCATGTAGATTGAGAGGAGGGAAAGAGGATCAGTCAGTCAAATCGCATTTCGCTTAGTCCCTTCCCAAAAAACGTAGTTTCGGTTACTTTCCCTGAAGTCATATAATAAGGCGCTTGATTCACATGTCTCTTATCTTCCCGACTTTTTCTGGGAAGATGCTTTTCTCTCCTTTCTCCAGAAATGAGCGGGCAGAGTGGACGCTGGCCGGACACGCAACAAGAAGAAGCCAGATTCGTGTACCCAGCACACACATGAACTACTTCCCTTCCATAGAAAATACATATTTTGCCGAGCTCCTTTCAATGGAAATTTGCTAGAATGGCCTACTGACTGAATGGTGCAGCATATTTAAAAAAAGTCATAAATGAATCAATTAAGTGTAATCAATTGCTGAGACAACAACTCGCAAAAAAACTCTGGCACACTTTACTTGCACCAGCATTTTTTTTGGATTTTCGAAAAGTTTGCATATAAATTGGCATATTGACAAACTGACCCTATTGACGACATTGTGGATTCATTACTTATTTAGAGTAAACATGACAGAAAAATGTGCCACTCCCACTCACTTGAAACGATCAGCGCCCCCAAAGAAAAGGAGAGTTTGTAGCAGTGGTGGCATGGTTTATGGCGAGAGCTGTTGTTGTTGATGTTGTTGAAGCACTGGTGGCACTGTATTTTATTGAAGAAACCACTTTTCCATTCTATTAGTGCGGTTCTTTGTCATTGTGACGTTGCAAAGTATATTTTTTTTCGGGAATAGATTAGACGACGGAGCGATGATGATGACGATTGCTATTGGCATTTTTTATGCTCTGCATTGTGGCAGTGGCATTGTTGGTGGTGTTGGTGGTGTGTGAAGGCGTTTTCACAATTTACTTCTTTTGTTGTTATCTACCTTGTCACGAAAAGTATAAAGAATAGATTTTTTTCCTCACTCAAAACATTTCGATTCGTGGCTGTACAGCGTAGTAGCTGCCTTGCTTATTTTTCCTTTTCCTCTCGCGCTTAACTTACTGTAACAGGTTTAAGGAGCTGCATAAAAAGAGGTAGCTGACAGGGTGTTCAAAGAAGTGAAAAAATGGAATGTGCAAGTAGTACTCCTCTCAGCACTGTGTGTATGTTTGTTTATGATAACGGAATTATAAAAACTATACGTACATTTTGTAACAATGGAAGGCTTAGCGGAACACACACGCAATATATAATGCTGAAGTATTTTTTTTCAGTTTTTTTTCCTTTTTCCTTTTTTTCTCTTAGGAAAATAATATTCAATAACAATACCCGCTTTCTCTACTCGCTAGAGTGGCATACATGAAAGAAAGGAGGAGACATTAATAATCTTTTTTAAGAAAAAGAGAAAGAATGGAAAAGAAATAAACATAGCTGACTGACTGGGAAATAAAATAAAAGGGAAGAACAAAAGCAGAATTTTTTTTGGCTGATTGTTAGTGAGAAAAAGGAGAAAAGTGGAAAGTGAGTAAAGTCAATGCCCCTTTTTTTCTTATTGCTGTGTGTGTCCTCGTCGTAAAGTACACTCATCTTCCGGTTTCCTCCTCCATTCTTTTTCTTTCCAAAACTCCGCTAAATAAGTGCATAATGTGGGTGTACCGAAAATATTAAAAGAAAATTGTAGAAAAATGCGAGAGGGAAGAGAAGGAATGAGGAAATGGCACGAGAGAAGTGCGCCTGTATTGCAGGGATGGTAGTGAAGGGTGAGAAATAATCGGTTTATATATCTGGCAGCTATACAGTGAGAGTTGGCTGTGCTAAATGGAGTAACTAGCTGGGCTAGTGGTGCATGTGTGGCAGAAAAGAAACACATTTCTTTCAGACTCTCACTCCCTCCACTTAAAACCATTAGTTTTCGCAATGGGGAAAGGAGTGAAAGTTTGATGAGTAGGAGGAGTCTCACTTATCGTTACATTAAAAGATTTTTTGGAGCCGCCATGAATCACTTCTGAATGGGCTTCGCTTATAGCCCCAGCTCTGGTGGGAATGGATTGATAATGAATTAATAATGGTGCGAGGCGCTCAGGCGGCTCGTTAAGACATTTTTGGTGTAACTTATTTCCACTTTGAATATTTCTGAAAGTATCTCTGTCTTTTTTTGGTTTTGCAGGAAGCGGCGTTGGTGGGTTCGGAGGTGGTGGGGGCTACCATCTAGGCTCAGGAGACGCCTTGGATGCCCTCAACGCCGGAGGTTACCACCGGGAACGAAGCGGTTCTGACGGTGACGGAGAGGAAGACTCTCCACCAACACAGCATAGAGCACCTCCCCACCTAGCACATCTAAACTCTGGCCCGGGTGTTCCCCTCGGTGTTCCTCTAGGATTAGGAAATCCGTCCAACTCACTCACGATTGGACAAGCAGCTCAGTTGACACAACAGCAGTTGCACGGCTCCCACCACGAGTACGCTGGGATCGGCCTCCCAACCTCGCATCATTCCCATCACATGAGCAGCCAAAGTCTTCGCCGGAGCAGGAATCGACCCTCGGCAGCCCAACAGCAGCAGCAAGTCCACTACCAAAGTCCGGCTAATGTGGTTGGCCCTGCTCACAGTTCAAATCAGTCATCCTCCCAAATCCAAGAGAATCCCTACCAACAGCCGTACACGGGCAGAGGTGCTGGCCTCTCTGACAGTCCCACTTCGGATAATGTATCCGACGCAACACTAACCGACTCCGAGCTTCCTTTTGCCAATACAACGTCTGCCTTACCCCTTCAAAACGGTAGGTTCACTTACCAACAAAGCCGGATCTCATTCTTTCTCTTTCTCTCTCTCTCTTTCTCTTAACCTGATTTATTGATTGGGATGCTCCAGCCTTGACCCACAAGTCCGATTAAATCATATCATAAT
This sequence comes from Acrocyrtus sp. NNG-2020, assembly GCA_027744115.1. NCBI lineage: Eukaryota > Metazoa > Arthropoda > Collembola > Entomobryomorpha > Entomobryidae > Acrocyrtus > Acrocyrtus sp. NNG-2020. Next base: position 14,586 of record JAHZND010001196.1, read on the forward strand.
AATTTCACTACCGTCATCCGCACTTGAGCCTCTCTCACCTGTCATCTCTCACCAGAAGGAGCCAAAAACTCTTGCCTATACATTCTCGCTAAACTTTAAGTGGCACAAGTCAAGTGGTTTCTCTCCAACTGGAGCAGCTCTCTGCCCTCACCATATTTTAGTCTCCTATAATACTTTCTGCTCATCGTCCTTTTTTTTGCACAAGGGCTCAGGTGCTAACCTTACTCTTTCTTCACACAGTCATTTCAATTTTAGGCCAAGTCAGCAAAACTATCCTTTCACTTACTAGCGCCCCAAAAGACATTCCCACTTCTATACCGGAGGCCTATAATTTCGGCAGGGAGCCGTTGTCAAAATGCCTCCTCTAAAATGAGGAGAGGCACATACGAACGAGTGGGAATTTCCCACCGAAATGTTAGCGCTTAGCTATTTACACTAGACTCCCTCCTCTCCAACACAAGTTTTTTATACCAGTTGGCTTATTTCTTGCTTCACTTGATAAATATAAGTTTGTATTGATCCTTTTACAAGGGAGTAGCAGAGTAGTTGTACTAGCAAAAAGAAAAAGTTACTTTAGTCTACTCTCTCATTTCCACTGGGAAGCTCGCACACACAACCAAAAAAAAATGAATGCGTCCATGTAGCAGCGAGTAAGGAGTGCTATTTTTCCCCTTCCTTCTCAGAGAAAGGAAAGAGCGGAAGGACTAAGAAATAACTGCTGTATCTGCATAGCATTTCAATGCACTCTTGCTATTGCTTATTTTCTGAGAACAACTTTTTTCTTCTTCTACTTTTGCTAATGTTCCTAAACCAACTGCATCTTAAGTACATCAGCCAACACGTTCTTGTACTTCTTCAGTGAAAATAATTTGTTGTTTCCTGTGCCTCCTTTACTTTCACTTTCTTAGAAATGAAATCAGGAGTGAAGGCAGAAAGACAGCGGAGAATAAAAAAAAGTTTGGATGCATTCATTCACTCCACTTCAGCTATTCATACAGTGTGAAAAAGTGGAAAGGAGGAACATGTGGCACAAGCGAAGAACGAAGGTTTGCTACATAAACTCAAATTTGTCTTGTGTGCTGTACAGGGAAAAGAAAGAGAAGAAGAAAAAATTAGACAAAGTTTACGTCTGAATAATACTCAGACCTTAAAAGTTACTTGCTATTATTTCTTAAGTACTCCGAAAAAAAAATCAGGGTCTCGGTGTGGCAGAAGTACTTAGCAACTTTCTCTCTGGCAGCGCAACTCCATCTGTTTCGGGGATGGAGGTTAGCCAAGAAGAAGGGGAGCCGTGTGATAATAGTATCGAAATGAGAAGATTAAATTTTCAGGAGGCACAATTGGAAATGGAATGAATTTCCACTCTTTCCGCACTAACTAATTATAGCGGTTATACGAACGTATTTTAGGAAAGGGAAAAAGATCAGTCTGCAAAGATGAACTTGGAAAGCGAGTGCGCCACAAAATGAGAGGATGGACACGTTGGTGATGATGACAATAAACGGCGGCGCGAAAAAAAAAAGTTGAGTTGGTGGGAAAAGCAAAAAGTCGTGGAGAGGAGGAAATTATGCAAGTCTGACTGCAAGTTTCTTCCCACTTGACTTCCACTTGGCTCTCATCTCCGCCCAAAAACGAAGAAATATACATTATTTAGTCATGCATTCCTTCCTCTCTGTCATTCTCCTCTCCCAACGTTTTTATTATTGCTGGTTGGATTAGCGAAGTGCCATAGTCACACATCCTGTAGTATTTTTAATGCGTCTTCCTCCATTCTGAGAAGGAAGAGTTAGCTCAGATAAAACAGCTATAGTGGCACTTTTCCCGTTTATTGAAACCAAGTTCAAGGTACTCTCGCTTTGAAAAATGAGCTGAGTGGCAAAGTATCAAAAAGTCGAGTTCCGTGAAGCGAAGTAAAAAAAAAGCTCTGCTGTTGTTGGGGTGGGCATGCCAGTGGAAAAAACAGCTACTAAATGTGACCTAGCCGTGTTTAATTTTTATCAGTAGTGTGTAAGGTCACTGCCATTATCATTATTGGAATAAGCATCATAAAAAGCAGCTATGATATGGCTGGTAGCAAATCATCACAATTTTTTTTGGTATGGAAAGGGAGCTCCTCGAAGGAAAAATCAGGAGCTGTAATTTTGCCGCATTCCATTTGGCAATTGGTGATGAACATGAACCATGGGAAAATAAGTATAAGCCGGAGGAGCAATAAGTCTAAAGAAGCTGCTATAACCACTCCATTAATTTTAATTTAATGTGTTTCTCTACCAGAATCTATTTTCCCAAACGGCGCTCCATCATTATTAATGGCTGCAATCAAGTAGTTTTCTCGGCTATGATGGCTGCCCGCCTCTACCCTCATATCGCATTAAGGTGACGACTGATACGTTAGCGGTGACACTGCTTACAAGGAGGAATAATTTTTCAGAGGAAAACTTTCGAAATTCGATTACTGGCTATTAGATATGCCTATAGATAACAAGCTCGTGCTTACATAGCCAGCGAAATTGCTCAGTTCTCACGCTGAGGTGAGTACGCCAGTAAAATAGAGAGATAAGTGGAAAAAATGAAAATACCAGGAAAGGGAGCAACTTGGCACGCTCATTTTTTTTCCTGAAAAAATTACAACGCAGTATAATATGTAGATGTCACAGAGCTGGAAAGGTTTTCCCTGAATTTTACACAGCCGCAAGTGTATGTCATGCCATTTAAAGAGTTTTTTTTTCGTCCTGTAAAGGTTGCCTTCTTTAAACGATACATGCCCAGTTTGCATAAAAAAAAACTTTATTTACACCTACTTTATTCTCCAAGTTCCGATTTTAAATGAGACTTGTTAGCAATTTTTTGCATTTACGATTTTCGGGACTTTGCTCATTCATCGGAATATCGTGAAGACTATGACCTTCTGAGAAAACAGGACACGAGACTGTTTCCGATCCCATTATGTCCCTAAAAAATATTTCCCTTGTGTGGAACTCCTTCTTCACTTCTACGAGCAGAACGCACTGGAAACTGTATCCGCCTTTCCTTCCTTTTCACATAAGCACTATACCTCGTCCAGAGTGACCCGGGAGCGGCGGGTCTTGTGCCACTCCGCTATCACCTTCATCTTCATCATCATCATCAGCGGCATTGTTATGATTATGCAAATGTTTTTGTCCTTTTTTATACTTTACTTTCTCCAGAGTAATACCCGCTAAAACCGAAGAAAGCCTTGCTTCCTCTTTCTAGCTGCTCGCGGTGCGTCCGCCATCCTCTCCCCGTTTTTTTGGCATTTCACTTCTTACGCATGCATAATGATGTGGATGGTATCCCAGGTTTCCCTTTAAGTTTTATGAAGGTGGAATATGTAGAGAGCCACCTTTTTAGGGCTTCCGCAGCTTCGGCTTCCCTCCTCTTTTACTTAATAAATGTTTAGAGAAAAAAAATTTTTTTTCTGGCTGCTCGTGTGCCAACATTGTGCAGACATAGGCTGGAAGAAGCAGACATATTTTTTTATATATGTATATATTTTCTCAGGCAGTAAGCCAATCATTGAGGGAGTGAGTTGGGCAGGTCATATACTTTTTTTTTGCTGTGTATAAGCCCCCAGAACAAAATAAAAAGTATAACAATGCACCACACTGACGCTGATGATGGCGGTGGCATAGTGGCGGAGGTAGTGCAGGGAGAGGGAACGGCGATGATGATGACAATGTAAAGTTCAAAGTTGGAGAGGGAATAGAATACGAGTGAAAGGGAAACGCGCAATGCGAGTAAAATGCTAATACATAATAACAAGAATAATCCATGACTGAAAGTACACAACAGAACTCTCCACTTCAGTCCCTTTCTTCTCTATTCATTCTCCTTTTCTTTTTTCCTCCTTTCATATTTTCTTCTAGAAAACGACTTGTTTTCCCAGACGACACAATGTGCCTTGCTTTCTCTCCTTTTTGCCTCTCCACTTCAGCCAAAAACCGTAGTTCATCTACTTGATCGAAATGAACAAGTTGAGCATTTCCAAGGAGGAAACTCTCCTATAAACTGTACGTAGCGGAGTTTTTTTTTTCGAGCTGGAGCTACTGCCTTGTTAAAAATCATGAGGAGCTGGAACGATGACGATGATGACGTTTTGAACATAAAAACTTGAGTATTCTCTTCTCTCCCTTGCACGCTGTACTCCTTTTTTGCTACATTGTGAAATCTTCTCTTTTTAGTTGTTGTTGCGCGTACTTGGTTGCCTAATGTTCGTCTTTGAGAAGGAAAAAGAAAATGAGCTCACCAGCCATGAAAATGAAAGGGAAAACTGAACAACAGCGCTCTCCTTCTATTGTACTCCTTTTCCTTTTTATTCATCAACGTGGAAGAGCAACCTACCGCCAGCATACAACCGTCAGCATCACAATGAGAAAAAATGTAGCAGAAAAGTTAGTCCTTCCCTGCGAAAATTTTTAACGTAAACAAAATTACAAAAAAAATTAACAACGGACAGAGTTGAAGGCAACAGAAAAAAATATAGCGGGAACTAGCATGTAAAAATAATTGCTATTTCGTGATACTAATATTTTTTTGAGCTAGGAAAAGCGGCAAGACAGCGGGATGAGTAGTTTCCAATTTAAATTATTAATTTTAAATTAAATCCCATTTAGCTTATTAAAGTCCAGTGTGTGAGCTTGTCTGTGGAGTGCGCGCCTGGAACCTTTTTTTTTCTCTGCATTTTTATTTTCCGAGGACTGGATTGACGCTTATAATTTGCATAATGCATCTACATACATAACCAAATATAGTTTTCGCTTGGAAGAATATGTCGTTGAAATTTCGGTGGGATATGGTGGTAGTGGCGGTGGTGGCGGTGGTGGCGCATAAGGGCGGGAATGCTCAAAAGGCAAAAAAGAGAGAAAAAAAAATTATTTTTTTATTAGGTGTATTACGCAGGCAATGCAGATTACGCAGATTTTATATAATATAATTTAATATAGAAAAGGGGGTGAATATAATAGGACCACCACATCCACCACTTTGCTTCCTTCTAGTCATCTCCGCAGAGACGAGAGGAGAGCGAGAGGGGGAAACGGAGAATAAAAAAAGAGACCCGGAGTATAATTTTTTCCCATCTTGTTGAGTTAAGAGGAGGAATACTGGGTACTACAACTTTTTAGGGAATATTATTGTGATGATTTGCATTGCAAACTCGTTATCGTCGTCTCCAGACCGAAAAATTGACTTTGCATGTTTTTCCTCTCATCCTCTGTATAACTTCCAGTTCCTTTTTTGGCTCCCTTTTTTGAATGTGCTTGGCTTACATTATACTTTTTTTTTTGGAGTTGGTAGTCATCCACGACGTATCAGTATGAATGCACAGCTTATTTCATTTCTTCCATATCTTCGTTTGCTTCTTCTGGTGGCGGAATTTTTTTTTCGGTTTTTATTCTTTCTGCTGGATGGATGGCTGGATTCTTTAGTGCTTTAATGCTTCCTTGCCCTCTTCTCCCACTCTGTATCCTTTTCAACTCGGGAAAAAGTTTGCTGAGGTGCATGCATAACAGATTCCACTCACAAAGCCTGGAAAAAGACTCCACAAAAACCTCACTTTTCTTCGTTATCAGTGGCGAGCCCAATCCATCCATCCATCTTTCCAGTAACAATGAGCCTTATATGGCCTCTTCAACAACTCCAGTATCCTAAAACTAACTCCCTAAAAAACTTGTCATCATGGTCTCTCCTCTGCGAAATTTTCACGAGGATATCCACACAATGACTGAATTTTGTAATTGCTTTCACTCATCAAATTTTTTTGAGCAAATTAATTTACCTACTCAAACAGCACAAAGAGTGATCTAGAGCAATATCCCTCTCTTGTAACCTCTTCACCGTAAATACCAATTTCAATGGAATTGGGACTAAGCACTCTTTCAGGCGCAGGGATCCGTTCAAATTGACAGAGCTCAATATATTTGATGTACTAATGGTGGCACTCCATTAGCCAGGTTTTCATGAAGTTAATTAGCACTGCGATGATTGCACTCACTTACTACAAGTAGCACAGTGCCAATCCATTTCCTTCAATATCACTATTGTTCAGCACTCTACTCGTATAAATTTACTTGAATAAATTTTACTACATCGTTTAATTTCACCAAAATCCTAGTCATGTCCTCAATCTGGATTTTTTTCTCTTGCAACAAAAGGCTCCCAATTTTTTTCCAGCTTTACTTGACAGCCCTTACAACTCCAAAAAAAATAGCGAATACGAAGTCGCCATTTCCGCTCTAGTGTATTTTGCTACTCTTAATCCATTAAATTGCAAGTTTTATCACTTGAACTGCGCATTTAAATACAGATAAGTCAGCAGCAAGTGAAGTGCGAAGGGATTCCCGCTGTAATACTTGTAATTAGTTATGGAGCAGATTTAATGAGAAAAGTCTTTTCCCGTCCCTTTTCCATCTTGCTCCTGTCAGATCCGGAAAGTGAGGGGACATTCACACACATACATGCGAGATGAGAGACTCAGGCAAAAAAAACGTGTTTTTCTCTCTCTCTCTCACTTTCCCTGCAAGGAACAACTTATCCGATGAGCCGATAGTGCGACAAGAAGCAAGCTCAATAACGAGATTAGTTTCCACAGTTTCAGAGTGGGAAGAGAAAGAAGGAGGACAAAAAAGTAATTTTTTTTCAGCTAAGATGAAAAACTCAAGTAAACAACACAATGAAGAATAGAAAAACAGTTGAACTTGTTCAACACTTCCTTCATACTTTTTTTACTTGGGAGGAAACTTATATTATAACAATAATAATAGTCATCATGGAGAGAGAAAAGTCTGAAAGTTTGTAGTGCGCTTTAAGGAGCAGCGCTAGTAAAACTGCGGAGGTATAAGCGTATAATTTTCCCTTCTTGGCACATCCCTTCATCCCTCACTTGATTCGTTCATTCACATAGGAAAAAAAAGTAGCACTGGCTCTGTTCTCTGTTGTTTTTCCCAGGGAGGGAAGGAGTTGAGTGACTGCGAAAAGAAAACCTTTTTAACATATGTAAATAAGTAGTTAGTCGTCCTTGTCGCACCAGTTCAGTTCAGTCACTTTACCACCACCTTTACCAAGGTTTTCAACTGCACGGCTTTCCAAAACGAACGATTTTATTATCATCAGCTCGATTTTCATGCAAAAACATGCTTCCTTCCTAGTTTTCAAAAGCTTCTCGCCCTTCTCCACTCTTCCACTTTACACAAAAGTAAACACCATCGCTGAACTTATCCATTTCTCTCTCTCGCTTTCTCCTCTTCCTTTTTCCTCCGCTTCTCTATTTACTTTGTCATCATCATCCCTCCTCCGTACTCTACTAATTTTGGAAATTGTATAAGAAAAAAAATTAAATATTCCTTTCTCCAGTTCTCATCATAACCATCATCTTGATCAAAAGTAGCACTTGAGAGTGAAATTATTTTTGTGTCTACAGAAAATAATATTTTGCCGTTTTGGATTCCGAGAACTTACAGCCTCACCTCAAGTCCGTTCCCTTTCAGTGTGCTTTACTAATTGGAGAAAACATTAGGTATTTTATTAGCTTGATTATAATCAGCCTTTCTGGGCAAAAGTGGAGACTGGCAGAGAGCACACAACGCGAAACACAAGAGCTTTCTCTGTCTTCTTGCTCATCTCAGCTGAAAAATTCTATATTTCACGCGATTATTTATCCACGAAATTAAAATGAGCTGAAAGTCTGAATTGAAGGGAAAATTTGGAAACGTCAAAAAGCGAATAATCAGCAGAAACTAGGAAAGCCACCAAAGTAAATGTTTAATCTTCCAGTCACATCTTGCGCTCCCATCCACTCGCTAGCTTGCTGCCCGCTTCTGATTAAATCCGAAGTGGATGTGTTCATATTTCATATTTAGCTCGTGGTGGCGTGGCCCTCACTCCGCAAACGAATCATTTCTCGTGTTCGCACTAATATTACAAAGTATTCAAAGAAATACGAGGAATTGGATGAATTGGTTGTATTGCTGATAAAAGAAAGTGGCGCTGTGACAATATTTACTTTCCCTGTTGAGTCACAAGGATTCATCGATATGGCACTAAGTAATAACATCAAACACGGAAATTGGTAGAAAGTTGATGATTCCATTTCCCTTGTTAACTACCCCATTTCTAATTGCTTGATTATTTAAAGTGCGCAGTAAAAGTGGCTAGTCCACTTTACAGAACAGAACAGCAGATACCATTTTAAAAAAAAGTAAAGAGCACTCCCGCCAAAAGTAAGTCTCCAAAGTGCTACCCTGCGCCATTTGGGAAAAGCATGCAGTGCACACTGCACTTTAGTACAGTGTCTGTGAGAGACCTTCAACTTGATCCTTCCAAACTTCTCTGCAGGACTTTTTTTTTCTTCACACAAGTTTATTCAGAAAATAAAAGTAAAAAAAGATGCAAGGGACTGACCATAGAAAGCCCCCACCACTGCTAGTAGTTTGCGCAAACAGAAATGTCCATTCTTTACTATGTAAACATATAAACATATATCCATTTGTGAATTTTATCGGAGGGAAAGGAAGAAGGGGGACAGGATGGACTGAGTTGGGAGGATGCTGATGATGATACTCCATTGTAGGGAAGTCTCCTGGTACACAGTACAATGGAATGTAATGGGATGCGATCAAACTATAACATCGTCAACTACGTAATCACACAAGAAGTTGTTCACATATTAGTTGGTCATCGCTGATGACGTCTATTGTTGGATCAATTGAATGAGAGGAATAAGTGAACTGAAATGTTTACTCTTCTTTGTGTCTCTCTTTATTTCCAAAGAATACTAAGTAGAAGCTGGAAAACGACACATGAGCTGAGCGCATACACTTGCAGCAAATTATGAGTACAATGTGGGATACTACTTCTACTTTAATATTACTCCGTGGCTGCTCCTCTGTCGAGCTATATGGCCGACAACAAAAGAGAAAACGGGTAAAATGACGGGGAAATGAGACTTCTAACAGCCTCCCCTAAAAAAAGGTAAACATAGCTGAGGAAATTACAACTGAGCTGGTGGATACAACAAAGAGCCTTGAAAAAGTAGTATGATGTGGAAGTTGGTGTACGGAAAATTTTCCCCGGCAAATTTTCAGCTTAATAAATTCCATTTCAGATCAACCCTCTCTACTATACTGCAGCTCTTATTAGTGGTGTAGATTGTAAGAGCTGGAGAGAGCAGGAGAAAAAAATCGGGAGCTCCTGTGAGCAACTTCCAGCAGTAGTTTGGGAATGTGTTGGAAATTTGTTGCCCTCTGCTCTCCGCAGAGAATAGTTTTAAAAAGAGCGATGTCCAGTTTAATTAAGGGTCGTTTGATTTGTTGTTACGAACTTCTTCCCTCCTCCATTGCACGCTTACAGAGGAGAAAAGCAGACAGAAAGAATGAGCATGGAGGGGAGAACTATGCAATCCCCAGATCCTAAAGCGGCTGAAAAAAAAGAATAATCTTTACAATTCTGAAATCACTCCAGCTTCTACTTTCTCTCTATTTTACATCTGATGAAATGGAAGAAAGCTCCTGCGAAATTAAGACTATCGCTTGGAAAATTCACATCAGTTTTTACAATACATAAAAAATAATCTTAAACTCTGCTCTATCTTGGCGTTCCACTCCCTACAGCTTTAAGAAGGTAAGAGTTCAAGAAGGCACATCCTAAAAAAATAGTGCTGCGAGGGAGGGGGACTCTCACTGAGAAGTTTATTTCCATGTCATGCGTATAAAAGCACATCAAGTGAGAGATAATTAGTAGAGATAAGTCTCTGAGTAATGAGGGAAGAGGAGAAGGGAACAGAGAGGGAGTAAAAGATTGGGAAATATATTTTGAGTAGGAAAAATCTGCAGGAGCATCTAACATCTAACCTGACGCTGTCAGCCGTCCTCCCTTGCACACGACTTTCCAGAGCAGCGGAATATTTCCAAGTTGTATGCAAATACATAAATATCTCGAAATGATTATCTTCCTCCTGTGCACATCCAACTAGGCCATTCACCAAAATCCTTTGCACTCTCAGCATATGCACATCCCGCCGTATAATGATTGAGCTCGTAAAGCTGAAGATATCTCCTCGGGGGAATGATGCCATGTCAGTGAATGTGCACTCAGCCACTGTTGATGAGGACCGTGATCATTTCGGAAATGTGCAGTTTCTGCATCTGCAGAGATGTGAAAAAAAACTTTTTTTTTGTTCCTGGTTCTTCCCGAAATCGGGAAATGTTGGAGGAGCACACACTCCTCCAAACCACCATATTGCAGCCGCCAAAGCTCATAAGAAGTTACCGGGAGAGAACAGTTCCTATACACAGAGAGGCTCTCCTCTAGATATTTTTAAAGGTTTTTTTTGGGGGAAAAAGAATAGCTTTTCCTCGGTGGTATTATAGTGGTCGTGTGGGATGAAGAGAGCAGGAGTGTGAAGCGGCCAACTTACAACAATGCAAAGTACGCTACATATGTACATACATGCACATTACTTGCACATGCCTACTCCGTGCAGCATGAATTGATGTACTACTACCTCCGCCATTCTATCTCTGAAGGGAAGTAGAAAACTCAAGTCGGCTTTTCCTTTTTTTATGTTCCGTCATTATTACTTTTATTCCTCGAGCCATATTTCCAGGGAGAGAGGAAATAACAAAACTGGGCTAGCAAAAGGAAACAGCAACTACTTACATAAGCAGTCACTATATATAATAAATGCGAGAGTGTATATGCAGAGTGGAATGAAACCAAAAAACAACTTTCCCTTTTTCTCTCCCTTTTCCCTTTCCCGACATTCTATTTCATTGTAAAGTTGCCGTCTATTTACTATCTCCACTTTGGCTTGTGCCGTTGTTAGTTGTTGTTGTGCCGCATTCCCTCGCCGTTTTTGTTATTGGACTGTTTATTAGAGGAAGAAAAGGCACATTCACAGAGACACACACGCGGACGGTATCCGACAACAATCTGTGTTTTACAATGATAAAATAGTTGAAAACTACTTTACAAAGCCCATTATTACTCATTTTCCGTTTCTTGTACAACTTCCCCTATTCTCAGCGCCAGACTGAGCTCCCCGAACAAGATGGTCACAATGATGAAAAGATGATGGCGATGATGTCGACGGAGGAGGAAGGGAAAAACCAATGCAGTGCAAAAAAAATATCTCTCTCTGATAATATCATCTACCTCATTCTCCCCAGCTATTTTTGGCGTTCCACCACCTACGCTCTTCTCTCCGTATTTTACGAAATCCACAAACTCAAAAACAAAACAAATTCCTTTGGCTAGCAGTACCCACATAGACGTCTGCCCACATGATTTAATTAGAGAAAGTTCCAACTTTTTTGTTTACAATTTCCACGAAAATCAGGTAGAAGCAGTGTACCGTTGTTATCGCTTTTTAATGGAACAGGAAAAAAACATGATTATTTCTCGTTCACCCGAAAAATAAAATAATGGCCCGGGCTCTCGTTTTCTCTCGAATTAGCAGCCGAGCTTGTTTTGAATAAGATGAGGAAAACAAGGTGATAATAGTAGCATATAGCCAAGTATAAAAAGTCATAGGTCAGTACATAAATATTTTCCTATGATCATCCTCTTCACCTTTGTAAGCCTTCAGGAAAGACAAACAAGGCGAGAGTGGCGTGGTGGATTAGCACTACCCTCCAATAAATTGTATACACTGTCAAAAACAGAACACTGTTGGTTTTTGCTTAGGGAAGCTTCTCAAGTTACCTTTGAGGTGTGCATGTGAGTGTGTGTGTGATGAGAACAGTGGCGAAAATTTTAATCAAACACACCCTGTCATGCTCCTTCGACCTAAAAGGATGCTACCACAGGCTGAGACTCTAGTTTGAAGAAGCCTTGTAAAGTACGCCTTCTTTCCATTATTATTGACTGCTACAGATAGTAGTAGACGGGGAGTCACGTACTTAAAAATGTGCAAAATCCACTCCTCCTCCTCTCCATCTACTTAAGAATTTTTTTTTCTAGGATTAAGTAGCCGCGTTTTTTCCTTTTTTTCAATAACTTTTACAAATAAAAAAAATAGGAATGTGCACGTTAGTTGACCAGTGGCAATTTCTGGTGGAAGAAAAAAAATTATTTACTACAGTTGAGTTAAATACGACAAGCTAACAAGATTGATAGACGTGCTTATTTTCAAGTGTTGGGACACGCGGAAAAAAAACATTCACATTGGAAAAGGCTGCTGGGGACTGGGAGTGTGTGAAAAGCAAAGGAAATATAAAATTCGGAGCCCTTTGCAAGAGAAACTAACAAACTCACCATGATGTAATGCAGTAGTGAGCTAATCCTGTTTTCTCAATGAGAAGGGATGATGTTGATTGAAGAGTAGGATTGTGTGTAGTATTCAATGGGCCACGACGGCGCGACTTACGATAACAAGGATGAGAAGGATGAATTTCGCTGTGATGGGTAAGCGCACAAAAGGGAAAAAAAGTGAGTGAGAGTGGTGCTGCTTATACTCGCCAAGCACTTCTCCTTTTTCCACTCCTAATGCGGTTTTAATGTCCACCGGATCTTCACACAATTCTATATCTCCATTACCAAATATATATATATATATATATATTAGCTCTTTTCTAAGAGGAGAAAAAAAAGTGTTAGAAGGACATTCATCTGAAAGGCCTACTCCCTTAGTCATGCGTTTCTTCCAGTTCCCAATTCCTGTTGCTATACTACTGGCAGCTTTCTCTCTCTATTTTCTCTGAAAAGAAGGAAAATGGAATTTTTTTTTCGTTCCTATTTTTATTCACTCTGCACAGCTTTTCCCGCCTTGTAAGAAAAACTGAAGTGACATTTTTTTCCATTTACCAACAGCGCATGATTTTTTAATGAAATGATACCATTTACAGAGTGCGTCGATGTCTCCAAATACAAAATCTGTTTGCGTTATCTTACAGCATTGCAGTCTATAATTTTTGCTGGCGCTCGAGCGCACTGGCAAAAAAAGTGGTAAAGTGAGAGAAAACGAATTTTATACTAAACACTCCGAATTTGTTTAGTAAATTTTTTCCGGGAACTCTTCTACTACGAGTTCATTATTAATGTCAAGACTTGCAGTTTCAAGTAGTTGATTATTATGCATCAAAATCAAACCAACTTTTTTCCACTTCAACTTTCTATTGTTCGGCCAGCAGAATTATATTAAACGCGAATAAAGAAAACACTTCAACCCCCACTTGAAAATAAATGGTGGCGTGGGGATGATGATCTACGAGTGAGCCATCTACACTTCACCACTTGCCGTTAAGATTTTTTTTACGAAAAAGGAAACTCCGAAAAAAAATGTATGCAGCGGTTTATAGCGGTGGTAGTGGCGATGGTGATGATGCTGCTGATGAGTTGATTAAATTAGCTTTTGAGTCTCTCCACCAATTTGAAAGCTTTTATGGGAACTTACGCTCTTCCCATTTTTCTCACTTCGTTTTCTACTTGGATACGCATATTTGCCTCGTCAAATTAATGCAATATTATACTCAACGTTATTACCATTTGATTGCTGTGTAGTGGAACTCCGCCTCCGGACCCAAAATCTCCGACTTGGGTTGGACTAACCGTAAATTTTCTGTAGATGCTAGCAAAATACCTCAGGCTAAATATTCATCCAACCCATGACAACTTTCAATTCACTTATTTTTGCTAGGATGATTCACTTAATTGTAGAAAAGCAGAAAATATAATGCTGACAACTCATCCGTATATCCACTTTTATACGAAAATCCCTGCAGTGTAACAGAGTTAGCACCTTTATCATTCATATTATGCGTAGTGCACCCAAACCGAAAATTAGGTACACGCGGAAGAAAAAAAAATCGAATTTTTTTTTCCTTCCGGAACTCCTAACGAGCAATATTGGGAACAACTTTTTTTCCCTCTTTTGTTAGAGAAAAACCCTTTGAAGTGGCACGGCTTCATATTCCTTTTCATGGAAGTTGAGAACTCTTTTTTTTGTATTGGTGGGTGTACCAATTACAATGAAATCACAAGGAACAGCCTTCTAATCAGTCGCGCACTATTTCTGTTTTTGTTTAAAGGACTTCCTGTTTCTTCTTCCCTTTACGCCCTTTTCTTTTCCCTCCGTACGCATTCCACTTTTCTGTCTGGAGGCATTTCTCATGCAAAACTTTTGTACTAAGATGTAATTTTTTTTTTTTGGATTGTCGGTAACTTCCAGCCTCCTCTCAGAGCTCATTAGTTTACTATAACTGGAAACTGCTTTTGGCAACAAAACGTCTCGATAATTTTAGCCAGCGGTGTAATTTGTGTAGGTATGAAGCTTGCGAGTTCAAAAGTTCCCCTTGTTTTCCACTCTGTAGCAGAAAGTAGCGAAAATAGTTCCTAATTGGTAATTTGAATACGCTCTCACTCCTCAAAAACCTGATTACGTTAAGGAAGAAACTGATTGTGAAAATAATGTTAGAATTTTTCACAAAAAGTACTTTACACTTTGACTATCCACTGGAAATAATACTTTTAATGGTAATGAGCGCAAATTTAATTACGAATTGGGAGCGCACTCAAAAACGTAACGAAATAAGAAAGATATAGGAAACTATCAAAGTAGCGCTTACGCACGAGCAGTCCATGATGAGAAGATGAAAGGGAAAATTTCCAGAAGGAAAAAAAATTGAGCTACAACTGAAATCAATAATAATCTCCGTTAGATCAATCACAGTAAATCCTTATTTGATGATACTCCTCCCTTCATAAATGTAAAGAAGTGGCTATGCTCCCTTCCCTTTTTAAGGAACTTCCACTACTCGGGAAAAAAGAAAGGTTTTTTTTGTCCTTCAAGGTCACTGCTGATATTGCTCTTTTTTTGTTCCTTTTTCGATACACTTTAAATTCAAAAGCAATTTCAGATAAGGCTATGAGAAATTGGCAACACAATTTCCCTGATCCTTTTTCTGCACCGCCCATCAAATTGCAATTTTATTGTCTGGGGAAAATCGCCGTACAGGATATATATTCCCTCTCTAGATTTTCACTCAATTCCTCGACATTTTTTTTTCTCCTTGATGTTCATGATAAATGGCTTTGTCACTTTATTGCACACGCCACTTCTGTCATTTTCCGAACTACTCTGAACTAAATTATAATGCATATGGAAAAAAGGATATTTTTTTCTATTTTAGCTGGCTTTACTTTTCTGACCTTCCTCCTTATGCAAGCAAGGGTTTTTTTAGCGGAGAAGGAAAAAAAATTGTAGCGGGATCATGTACCAAGGACGAGCTCATTCTAAACCGATCAGTGATTGCAGTGTCTTGCCATAAATAAAAGGGAAAATGTAATTTGAGAATTTAGGACAAAACTATGCAGTTTATCTGGTCACAATATAGAAAGAAGCGGACAGAACATCCCCGATAAGTTAATTTACAAAGATAGAGTCCGCATTTTTACGAGGGATCTAAAGTGCAATTTGTTTAGTGAGAGAAACGGTCTACATTTTTTAGTGTTTTTTTGTTTATACACATTCATTCTAGTTTTGCTGTAAAGTTAGCGAACGGCAAGCTACATGGAGGGAAATTGCCTCGGGGAGTTTTGTTTCCCTATCACTGGAGAAATAAATGGGCACTGTGCGAAGGCCGAGACAATATACAATGGACAGGGAAGGAAGCGGTAAATGAATGAAGATGTATTGGTATTTCCTTTCTGCTACCCGTCTTACTTTACACAGCAAAGTATTATAAATGATTGCAAGTCTATTAAAATTTCCAAAGCTCGACGTTGTACAAAATTTTAAAGGAGGTAGTGGAGCGGGTTAGTGGCGGAGATGGGAAAGTTGGGTTTATTTTAGTGCGCTGGTGAAAAGTACTCTGTGGCGTGTCATGTTAACGGTGGGTGGAATATGGGAGGGAGAGCCACCAGTTCTTCATCGAACGGCTGTCACTCCAGAGCAGTAAATATTGGTTGGAGTTGCGAAAAGACGTTTTTAGTTTTAGGTAGGCCATGAAAGATGAGTGGAAAGTACATCTGCATATAGTGGCGGCACTTGCCCGCATGGCGGGATGATAATGATGAGCAGTGGAATGAACGGAGTGAAGCCAAAGGTTTTGATATCCCCTTGTGGACTCATCCATTCACTTCGGTTTTTAGTCACATCACAACATGGCAAAAATATTTGGAGCAATTTTTCTCCCTGTCTCTCTTCTCTCCTCGGCTAAATAGGATGAATGGCAATGGCGGCAGTTTAGCGGTGCCCTAGCCAGAGCACATAAATACACATTAGAAGCGGACGGAATGGGAACATTTATTATCTTGTTTGCATTCCAATGAAATCCATCTGTCCTCCGTTTAAGAGCTGCGAACGGGCAGCAACACCGAAACTGTACATATTTCTCATTAATGATGATGACGCCGTACACATACACTCCTGATTATCTGGACTACGCTAACTTTCCCCATTTTTATGGCTCTTCTCTCCCCCCGTAATCCACATCCACATACAGTTTTTTTTTTCGCATGTCCTCGTGTATCCTGAGACCCCGCTCGACATCGCTCCCCATATAGCTCCTTTTTAAGAGAGCCAAAGTATCCCTGCTTCTGGATCACACCAGTCAAAAAAAGGGATCGATTCCTTTATAAATGACCTTCATTTCGTATGATCTTCGGATGATGAGCACACGAACATTTCCACACTGAAAATAAGTGCATACATTATCTCCGTATTTGAAAAATGCCATTCCTCCGCAAATGAACAGGAGCAATAAATATCAGGAATTCCTTCTAAAATTCCACACCCGACACCGGAACAAGCGACCAACTGACTAAACTCTGTTGGTGCTCTGTGGATAAACAGCCGTCCTCCTTCACGAGACACAAGAGCAGTTGACAAAACCACCAAAATTACAATTCTATTTACGACTCACTTTACTGCTCCTTCTGCTCCTCATCTCTTCTCCCTTGTCCCTCCTTATGCAGATCGTTCTATTATTCATATACAAGTCAAGAATGTATCGTCATTTTATCCCATAAGCGCACTAGGAATTAGGAGCGTACTCATGTTTCCTCTGCAAGAGAGAGAGAGAGAGAGAAGCCATGCTTCATTTTGTTATTTGTCTCATTTGTTTTTCTCTAATACTTTCTACGTCTTCTTCCTGGAAACTTGGCCACAAACAAACAGAGACAACTTTTCTCCATTTCCTTACCCTTTTCCTTCCTCTCCCTAGTTCCATTCATCCTCTCTCGTATTAAAAGAAAAACAAGTCTGATGGAGATCTCCCTTTCTCCCTCTCCCAAGATGTGCGGTTTTCTGTAATGATGGCCATAATGATCCTTATGGTAATGAATGCAAGCAATTTTAAGAAGATAGCAGTTTCACACAATTCTCTCCCTCACTCCTGAAAATCCCTCTGGCAATATGTTTTTCCTTCTCCTTCTCCAAACTCTGTGCACTCCTTTCCTTGCACTCCTTTCACAAGTCCAAGTGCCTTTCCTTTTTTTTCGCAGTTCATGTCCGGAAAAGGAATGAATCAAAAGGACGGTCCTAAAAATACCGTCTTTATTCTCCTATTTCTATGAATACATATTTCAGTCCAAAAACATTTGTATAACCTGAAGGTGTTTACTTGTATGTGTGCTATTCATCTTGTTCTTGTTTAATGGTCAGCCCTAAAAGAAAAAAAAGCCTTAGTCCACCCCACATCTTGAACAACTTTTTTTTTCTTTACATATGTCGGGGAATCTGTTAAGCTAGAAAAAGGAATTTCCCTCATAAATATCTTTTAAGGAAACGTTTTGCATGTGAGGAAACCTTTGTCCGGGAAAAAAGAAAGAAAGATGAAGTATTTTTTATCTTCTCTTCCCATCCTGATAATATCAGGTAGTGATAAAGTCAAGAAAAGTGAAAACAATTCTTTCCTCTCCCGCACTTTTCCATTCAGTGACGTGCCTAATACCCACACCCACCATATTTGTTTTTCCTATCTTGAGCCAAAAAAAGGCTGTGAACGCAGCGTCTGCTCTAAATTATTGATATATTTTTTTTGCATGCCCTACTTATAGAAATAATTTAAGAAAAACGGATGAGCTAACGCAGCGTTTGTTTTTTTACTTCCGCAAGATGTGAATAAATATGTTACATACTCAGTGGAAAGGGACTCTGGTGGAATTACAAAAAATATATATATATATAAAAATAGGACAACGGTTTAAGTAGAAACCGACAAGTGCTGGAATGCATGCCTCCCTGCACTTTATTATTGTCAAAGCCATACGTGAGAAACCGGAGCGAGAGGATATACATGGAGATTAAGTTTTGAGACTTGACTACCCATACGTGTTTAACTTTTAAAAAAAGAAAACAGTGACTGGTGACCTTATCGCGATATTTTTTTTTCAGAAAAATATAATATGTATCTAGTATCTGTTTTTTTTCTTCTAAGGATAGATGCCTAATACCCTAGCTGAGTTTTTCTTATTTTTTTTCTGTCCTCTCGCTCCCAACTAATCTCTTGGAGGAATGGACCACCACACTATTACCTTCTTTTTTTGGTGGGTGTTGCTCTAGCTCTCCTTCTCTCTTTTTTTTTCTTGCCATTGGAGAAGAAAAAAAATAAAGTTACTTGTTATCTCGTTCAATTATCAAGAAGAAAAAGCAGAGCAAAATGCAGTGCGAGAACAATGCTGCGTACACTTCCTCTTGCGAACTTCTTTCCCAGCACAGACACACTTTTCACTCTATTTTATCGTAGGAAATAGAAAAGTGAGAGTAACGGAACGGACTATTTTTTTTTCTTCTCCTCCGAAACACTCCACTTTACTTTTTCATCCAGACAACGAGCAGCAGAAGACGAAAAAGAAGGAAAGGAAGAAGGACTGGAAATCTTCATCTCCTTTTCTTTTTCATTTCTCTCTTTTTTTTGCTGCGTAAGACACATAGGAATTCAGTTTAAAGTTGAATGTTGAATGTTAGATCTCTCCTAGGGTGTATACGTACAATATTATTTGTACATTTACAACACCCATTCTGCTACAGTATGCACCATTCCACTAGTATCAGTTTTTTTGACTTTTTTTTCCTCTTCCTCTACCTTTTTTATACTATTCCTTTTTGCAAAAAAAATATGCATGTACATAGTGAAGTACATCATTATAAATATACCAGACACGTTTTTCTTGTTGTTTAACTTGCTTTTTTTTGTCTCTCATCTTTTTCCATCCTTTTCTTCTCTCCTTCCTTTTCTCTGTTCCTCCATCCATCCAGAATCCTCCACTCAATTTCATTTCTTCTCGCTTCAACAATCACCAGCCGTCGAGAAGAGATGAAGTCATATTCTTCCCTTTCAAATGATATTCTCTCTTTCTAAATCCATCCGAGTACTATTTCTATATTATTTTATATCCCCTTAAAGGAGAGAAAGTAGGCAAGCAAAAAAAATTCTTTTTATTCTATTTATTCATTCAAAAAATACTAATAAAAAGTATTCCGCTTTTTTCCTCTTCCTTCTGTATTGTTGTGTTCATGTGTGTGATGTTATGTCGTAACCAATTTACTTTTCTTTTTGTCTCTGACCTCCTTCCTTTATCTATTTTTCGGTGGGAGGGAGCAGGCACAGATGAGCTTTTTTTAAAGGCAAAAAAAACTATTCTCCACTACAAAGTAATATTAATGG
Organism: Acrocyrtus sp. NNG-2020; assembly: GCA_027744115.1. NCBI lineage: Eukaryota > Metazoa > Arthropoda > Collembola > Entomobryomorpha > Entomobryidae > Acrocyrtus > Acrocyrtus sp. NNG-2020. Next base: position 34,208 of record JAHZND010001196.1, read on the forward strand.
GCAAAAAACAGTCTTTTTCGCTTTTTCAGTCACTTCATGTTCGATCATTTCCACTCCATATTAAAAAAAATTTTAGGTTTCCATGTTTTTTTTAGACTTGTTTACTTTGGGACATCCCAAACAGTTCTCGCCAGCTCGCCATATTTCCCACTGGTTCAGTGGGATTCTTTGTGCGGTGGTTATTACTCGGGATATTGTACTTACTCCTTTTATTTAACGCCTGAATAGAAATGTTCATCCAAGGTATAGTGTATGCAAGAGCAGGAGCCTCCCGTTCATTTATTCCCACAACTACTTTTAGTTGCTCCCAAAAAGATTCTTCCCGTCAGAGCTACACATTCCTGTGCTGATATTGGCAGAAGTTGGTCCCTTTCCCAGTTGAATGCATATGAAGTTAATTGAATCGGGAGAGAAGCCACAGGAGTATTTCAATGCCACAATAAAGATATGATGAAAGTGAAAAACATTACCATTTTCCCAGTCCAATATTGAATGCCCTCCGTTATCTTGGATTGAAAGGGGATCTATCCTCGTTCAATTTATTTTCGCCAGCTTTCCTCAGAAATAGAGTAGATATATATATATTTTTAAAATAGTTGCATAAAGTAGTTTTTTCCCGCCCGTGCAAATCACACACGTCGCATTTTTCTACTGGCTCTTCTCAAACTGAGTCATGGCCGCAAAATATGTTTTTTTTCTCTCAGTTCTCAACAGTTATGGTGAGGAATGGGAAAAATTGATAGTAATAATGAAGCACCCACGTCTCCCTTTTTTTCTTCTTTGAGAGTGGCACTCCCGCGCTGACAACATTCATATTGTTTCCTTTTTGCAAAAGAATGTCTTACTCCCGTTAAAAAAAATATTCTATACGCAGTTGCTATTCCAAAAAAGGAAAAAAAGGAAGGATGAACAAGTGTGTTTTACGACGCACGAGAAAAAATGGTTTTTCCTCTATATTTCTGCTCAATGCCCCACTTAATATTGGATCTTCCAATATATTAAAAGTTATGGTTGGCTGGGAAAGGGTATAAACCACGGCGCTATAGAGAGCTATTGCCAATACAGGCGTAATATCCATCCTTGCTGCACCCATCCCTTTACCGAACAGCTTAGTCATGAAGTCGTGATGATACACAGGTAATCATAGAGCGTATGCTTTGCATGCAGCCCCCCATAAAAAATACTGGGAATTGTCTCGTTCTCATTCCTTTTTCTCTCAAGCACATTCCTTTTCCTCAGCTTCATCTCCAAAAAAACATATCTCGCTTGGAGAAGTAGTTGCCTTCGATTTCCTTTAGAGCTAGCTTCCCTCCCAAACTCAAATTCAATTCCATGAAAGAGGATAACACTAAAATAGAAATAAAATGTATTCACAAGAAATGATGACAGTATTTAGTGTTGTATCTATCATTCCTTTCTTTTCTTAAAAACCTTTTTTTTGTCTTGTAGACGGTTTTTCGGGGAAGAGTGGAACTGCTGATGTTAAGCATATGGCTAACAGCAGTTACTCCAGTTTTTATGCTTTCTTCTCCAGCGCCTCATGTAAATTTTCTGTGCTTTGAGGGAAATGGACGAATGTGCTAGAGTATTGAATAAATTGGCCGGTTTAATTGACTACTGCGCAAAATATTCTGGATTAGGGAATTTTATCGTTTTCCCTCTACAACTTGCAAACGGCCTAGAGGAGAAAAGTAGAGAGCCAGAAGAACAGAGTGTGTGTGTGTGCTGGGAAGACAAGTTGCGATAGCATCAGCAGAAAAAAGAGAGAAAAAGGGAGGTGGTATTATTTGGAAAATATTTAAACTTAATTAGACTTGAAGGGGATGCCTATTTTTCTGGGGTATTAGCTTACATTTAGCAACACACTCACCGCCGCTGTTTTTTTTCCAGAAAAGGATCAAACAGTCTCGCTCTCTTCCTCCACCTCGGAGGCAAATATGGATTAATTTCCCAAAGCAAATTACCCACAGTGAAGGAAGAGGGTGAAAGTAAAATGTAATGTTATTGCTGGTCATATCCCCTTTCTCTCTCTCTCTCTTTCTCCGCGTCCTACCAGTTTCTTAGCCACCTACGAAGAGAAGAGCTTAATTTCACTTGGAGCAAAGTAAAGGGAGCCCCGTTTTATGATTTGCTCTATTTCGTGCAATCTGCTTTTACTTCCTTAAGAAGAAAGTATAGGAAGATGGTAAAGGGAAATAATAAAAAGATGCTGAGATTAGCAAAGTTTCTTCTCCCTTCACTTCGTTATTCCTCTTTGGACAGGGTTTCACCATCTTTTTTCGAAGGGTTTATTTAAATATGACATGTAACGTCGTTCACATGCTTAGACTCCACTCTAAAATGTCAATTAAATGATACACTTGACGAGCTCTGTGCACACGGAGCATAGTGACAAAGACACTTTCCCTGCTAAATTCCTTGAGATGAGCTCCTCACAATATTGTGCGTAGGAAGAAGCTTCCTATTTCCTTGGCAAATTGGCCTGCTCGCCTCCTAGATCCAGAAATTCATTTCCGTACGAGTGCTGATGAAATTTTGCTTATGGATTCCCCCTCGGGCCGCCCACCTAAATTTTATTTTTGTAATGAGAAAACGTATTTTAAATCTAAATTTTCAGCTACTTACATCATCGCCAAAGTAAATGGAAAAGTGGAGAGATTCAGTTTACTCTTCACATACACTTCATGCAGTTGAGCAAGTGTAAATAATTTTTCATTTAACTTTAAGTTAGGATTCAATCAGGTTCTCTAGGAAAAACAGATTTTCTGAGTGCAAAACTGCAGAAGTAAGCGCTCGAAAAGTGGAAAGAAGTGTAAAAGAGGATGTTTAATTTCCCCCAATTTGCATACATTACACCCTGGGAGTTCCTGAAAACTCGATTTTTCCTGATTTCCATCTTTCCATTTTTTCCACTTCACACTTCTTCGAAAGGAACTCGACAATGATATAATTATTACGGCGGAAATCATATGAGAGCTAAAAATAGTCAACAGTACGTGGAAAGCTGTTGTGCGCTGAGTCTGAGAATGTACCTTTATTCTGGTGATAACAGCCATTTTCCTTTTCCCCGATATTTTTGAGAGAAAAATCTGATTTCTCCACTTCTTTTCTCTCACCTTTCCACTACATCGAAGAAAAGTGGAGCTGGTATGGGGCAAAACTATATAAGCCACTTGTGTAGGAAACGCGTCGTCATTTCCATGATCACCGTTATTATTGTTATTGCTTGAATAGTGTGATGGTGCAGACATCATTATCCGAAAGCGCACTTGCTAAGAGCCCTTCTCATAGTCAGACACACTTTTATTCTCACTTGTTCACACTCATATTTACTTATAGATGTGAAAACGGGCAGTTTCTCGGGGGGCGGAAACAAGCCAACCAGAAAAAAAAAGTACAAGTGCCAAAGCCAAATAGGAGGAGAACATTAAAAGTGTGCATTATTAACATCATCGTCATCATCGTTATCATCGTCATCACAAGAAACCGGGGAAAACTGTGCCTTCTCCGTCTTTCTTCTTCTCTCGCCCCATCTCATTTCCGTCTTTGATGATGAGTTTATTGGAAAGTTTGACTTCCTTTTTTAATAGAGGAAGTACGAGATGGTGGAAGGTTGGAGGGAGAAAACGAGCCAACTATATGCTCGCGCTCCCAATACTGAGAAGGGCAAATTGGCTCGATAATCTCCTTTTTCCCTTTACTCCTTTTTCCTTTTCGTGCTCGGCATAAAAGGATAATTGTGATGATTATGAGAGGTAGTGAAAGGAGCAAATTAAAAAAAGTTGTCTTCTCCTCTCCTTTCTCCATTTTCATTTTTTTCTGATTTTTTT